>JARYGA010049537.1:0-27830 GCA_030545235.1 Helianthus tuberosus
AAACTTATAATTTCTGTGCAATTATGTTTGTACTTTATGCTATTGTGGTTTTCTATGTATGTTTGTGGTGTACCTTTTGCTTAATGTGTTGTACCCTTTCTTTACATACAAAACATATTGAATTTGGTAAGGTAATAAAAACATTATTATTTGATTAAGATACAACTACTTAAGCACAACTTACAACCTATATTTGATTAAGGTACAACTATTTAAGGACAACTTACCACCAAATATGCACACAAATGTTTAAAATTAATAGTATATAAATAAACCAAATTGGCTTAAAATACAACCCACAAATGCATTAACAAATAACAAAGCATAGTGTACAACTATCATTGCACAAATATTTTCTAAATTGATAGTATACTTATAATTTGTAACATTTCTGTGCAATTATGTTTGTACTTTAGGCTTAGATGGCCCCATAGTTATTAGGCTGGGCTTAAAGTAGTCTACATATATAACATATACAACATGTTGGCGGGTTGGGCTGGGTTGGGTCGACCCATATATTTTAAAAAAGTTAACAATGTTATAACATTGTTAGTAATAGTCTTTGTTTGTGCATCTAAAAATACTTAGCCAACTATGGGGCCATCTAAGCCTAGAAAAACAGTCGGGTCAAGTTGGGTGCCGGGTCAAAATGTGTCTTTAGCATAATTAGTTCTGGTCAAAAAGGGCCATTTTTAAAATGTATCAATTTGGTTCGGGTCAAAAGTCAAAACGGGTTCCAACTCTAAAGATAGCATGTAAAATTAGGGTGCTACTTTCTACACCCCCTAATTACTTTTTACACCCCCCTCTCACATACTTACAGGTGGGGCTCGCGTGGGACCGGCAGTTTTCGTCTCACAAGGGGGGTATAATCAGGGGGGTGTGTTTAGAATCAGCGGTAAAAATTAAAGGGCTTAGGGGATTGGATAACTACGGTATGTTTGTCATGTCAGGTACAAGATGTGGAAAAGACGAGTTTTAAAGGAAAGCATGGTTGGGAGCGTAAACGGAAGTGAAGAAAGTTGAATGAAGAAAAAATCAATGAAGTGAAACTGGGTGTTACCGTAGCTTACGGTGGAGGCCAGCCGTGTTTTTATTGTTTTCCTTTAAAACCAAATTTGGTGGTGACTTTTGAATATCTTTTTCATTATTCACGTTTTGAATTGTGTGGGGGCGAAATTAGGGTTGCAAAAACATCATTTTGGGTGTGTTGATTACCACTTTTTCATCTTTGATTCATATGAACATTGGAATTGAAGTAATGACGATCAACCGAACAATGTGCGGCTAGTTTCTTTTATGTTTTCTCCGAGATTGTAAGGATTTCTTTTGAATGTTTAGTCATTGTTTATGTTATTTGTGGGATAGTAACTTGATCATTTTGATTATATTACTATGGTGATTGTGTGTTTGTTTAGGAAATGTTCATATTGTTAAATTTCATTTTCTAAACCATCAGAGAGTTCCTGGTGCCATAGGCAATCAGGATTTATTGGGAGAGATTTGAGGTTGACTATATGCAATTGGTTATCAGGTGACCGCCTTGTGTTCTTGTAATCCAAGTACTTGGTCCTCTTTAATCCCACTCAAACACACACTCACGAACTATGTCTATGTTATTCATCCCAGATTAAACTTTGATTTTGACATTCACATAAAACATGAAACCGGAGGAAAACATTCCTTCTCATTTTTGAATGAATCTTGTTAAGTGATAATTAGTTTAAATTAGTTTTAAAAAAAACCAATCAAACTAAACTTGAAGATTAATTTTCTTCACTTTTATTTTTATTAGGGGTTTTTAGATTTTATCACCCACAACTATCAGCCTTTGGTCGTTGCCACCCCCAACAAACACTTTGACACCCGGCAGCTCCAACTTGACTTTTAGTTTGTGCTTGTTGGTGCACTTGTGTCTGTACTTTGTCTGTATTTTGTCTTGTTACAGAACGATGTCTTTGTTAGTCCTGTAAGTTTGACCAAGTCAACCATCCTCCGGTTTGACTTGGCCAAACAGTCAACATTATGTTTGTAAGTTGTTTGGGTCGAAGGATGTGTCATCGAAGGATCACTTATATCCTTCGATGATGAGCTCGATAGATAGCATTCGATAGATGGACCACGAAAGATCCCATCTTTCGTGGTACATATGGATCCTTCGAGCTGTTTCTGGTCGACAGATGATCGTTCGACCAGTCTGCCTGATCCTTCGACCAGACCTGCTGTATTGGGTATAAATACCTGTGTGTTGTGTTCACTTCAGAGAGTTCGAGAGTTAGACATTTTAGACAAAGTGAGAGCATTCTGTTCAGACAACACACACACACACGAAAGATAGAGAGTTTATAGAATACATCTGTAAACCTTGTGCTTGTAACCGAACCTTTCATACGCATTAATACAAGTGGTGTTAATCGTTGAATATTGCGTGTTGTGTTTATCATTGTGCTTGTTCTATCCCGGTTTGCATGCTAGCTTGGATTCCGCACTCGCTAGTGTGTTAGACATAACAAGGAATAGGTTAAACCTCAACCTCCGAGGGACCTACAAGTGGTATCAGAGCCTTGGCTCTTCTCCTTGTTAAAACCGAGTGTGTTCGGGTTGTTTTTCGGGTTTCAAAAGTTTATATTTTTCTGAAAATTCTGTCTAAAACCTCGAAAATTCTGGTATTTTGCTGAAAGTTCTTACAAAAACCTTGTTATTTTTCATTATCACATGTTAAAAGTTGGTTTTTAGTGAAGTTTCGAGCATAACCGGGCTTCGGAAGTGTGTGGGTTTTCTGGAAAACTCACATATCTGGGCTGTGTTCTTGATATATTCAAGTTGGTTCTTGTTAAACTACACTTTTGATCTTAAAAATTTTAAATTTCTAAGTGTTTGTGCATTGAAAAGTGTAATCTGATTAAAATATTGATCATTACCCGGTTGGTGAAAAACCTGCATGTTCAGACCTGAAAGATATGGTCTGAACATACTTTCTGCCGAAAGTTCTCACCAACCCGTCAACTTTTCACCAACCTGTCACCATTGTCAACTGTGTCAGAGCAAGTTCGAAAGATATCCTTCGAAGTCGAAAGATCATCTTTCGACCAAAGGAGGTTCGACAGATAGTCATCCTTCGAGCATCCTTCGAAGTGTGAGACTTATCTTTCGTTCCAAGGAATATTTTCGAAACATATATCTTTCGGTCTACTGCTCCTTTTCGAAAGACAAGGATCCTTCGATTGGGGAGTCTTTCGAAGTCATCTTTCGTGTTCATCTTTCGGTCTACAGTACTTTTTCGAAAGATAAGGATCCTTCGAACCCTGTTGATCTTTCGAACAGGTGTTGATCTTTCGATCATTAGTCTGTTTGTGTTTAACAGTTTATGTTTTTCAAGTCTTTCGAACAGGTATCCTTCGGCTGATCAAAAATGAATTCGATGTGGGGTGTTCCGGTAAATGCAGAGATGTATTTTGGTACTCCAGCTCCGGATTCGGGTTCGCAAGCTAATGCTACATCTACCGGTCAATGGGCATTTGTATCAAATCAAGCTCCAAGTGTTCAAAGCATTTTGCTAAGCGAAAGTGAAACAGGAAGTTTGAATAGGCCTCCAAAGTTGATGCACTTAAGTGAATATCCGGGATGGTTTGGTAGATTTCATACATACGTTCTTGGTCAAAATACAGAATTGTGGTTGCGGTTCATTACAGATTTCGATCAAACTATAGAGGTTGCCGCATCATCTGCTGCCACGTTTGCAGATCTTACGGAAGATCAGAAGAAGGTCTATGATCTGGAAAAGAAGGCATACGCCATTCTTACTCAGGCGTTGAGTAAAGATATTTATCATCAATTCGTCAGTTATAAGACAACGAAGAGGTTGTGGGACGCATTGAAAACAAGAGGCGTAGGAAATGAAGCGACACGACAATTGAGAAAAGAACTGCTGAAGAAAGAGTTTGATGGTTTTATTTGTATGCAGAATGAATCTCTAGGAGATTTGACAAGTCGATTTACTCATTTGCTAACTGAATTGGCAAATACTGGGGTGGTAACGACTTCAGCAGAGATAGTGAAGAAGTTTGCAGATGCACTGCCACCTCAATGGAATAATTTCTTGGAAATTATGAGGTACAATGGCACTTTGGATACAACAAGTTTCAGTGATTTTGCTCAACTCCTGGAAAACAAGAATCAGGAAGAAACTCTCAAGGCAAAAAGAGTTGCAGTGCCACAAAATCCTGAGATTTACTATGGAACTTCTAGCACTTCTACAAAACCATCTTCACACGCTCCAATTCAAACGGCATTTGTGTCTAGCACGAGCTTGTATGGCACTCCTCCTCCAACAACATATATGTTTGGAAATCTGCTTAATCCAGCTCCTCAACCAGCACCACAACAGCAACAGCAAATCAGAACAACTGATATATTCGGAAATCCACTTCCTCCTCAACAGCAACAGCAAGCTTGTTATGGAAGTACATCATCTGCTGGTCAACAATCAAAGCCAAATACAGTACGGCTCGACACCTCAAGCTTTTCTAAAGTCAGTGTTGAAGTAGCAAAAGAACATATGGAGCTGCTAAACACTGTGGTGAGCGCATACTGTGGATTAGTGGAGGGTCAGATTGGTAATATTAATCTGACACAAGAAGACTATCAGCAGATAGATAAAGAGGAGATGGAAATGATGGATATTAAGTGGGCCTTTGCCAGTGCTGTTAGGCGAGCAAAGGATTTCATGGAAAGAACAGGCCGAACCAGCTTGGAAAGCAAGAAAGACACCAAGTATGGGTTCGATAAACAGGCCGTCAAGTGTTTCAATTGTGGTGAGCGTGGTCATTTCAAGCGTGAATGTACAAGGCCATCTCAGCATGGGAACCAGAATCCTTTCCGAGGTCAAGGCAACAGGACAAATCAGAACCAAGGAAGGAACAACGAACGAACACTGGTGCCTGTCAACAACCAGAGTCAAGCAGGACCATCTAATGCCAACCAGGCACTTGTGGTTCAGGTAGATGAAGGTTGTGATTGGTCAATCCAGTTGGGAAATGATGCACCTGATGGAACAGCCTGTTTTGCTGAAATGGTTAATGATCTTAAACACGCCAGTGGTGGAGAATCTTCCACCAATGGTAGTGAATCTTCTGAAGATGAAGACTCCTCCGGTTATAGTGGAAGTTCAGATGAAGAGTCATCCGCTTCAGGGAATGATCAGGAAGATGACACATCAGCTGCGTCAGTCGATGCTAATATTGATGAGCTATTGGAGGAAGCAGCAGCAGGAATTCAAGAAGATCTATTTTGGTGGATCAAGCTGCTTATTCTTCGTCTTCTCTCCATTCAGCCTTTATGGCGAATGTCGACAGTTCATCAAGTCAGGTATGTGTCGATGAACCCACTTCTGTTAGCTGTGATAATTGTGATAGATTGCATGCTAGATGTGCTGATTTGGAAGCAAACATGTCTGAGTTGCAAGGCAAACACGATGCTTTACAAGCTAGTTTGTTTGAATTGCAAGACAAACATGTTTTAGTGAATGATAAGTGGTGTGAATTGCAAAGCAAGCACGAGGCTTTGCAAGAGAAATATGATGTGACATTTATTCACAATCAGAAATTGACAGTTGATCTTTCTAAGTGCACTGAAGCCAACATGTTTTATGAAAACCATGAAAAAGGATTTAAGTCAATGATTGAAACGTTAAAGAAAGATAAAACAGAGTTGACTAAAATGGTTTCCAGAAAACAAACTGACATTAATTTGTATATAACTCGTCTTGAGGTAATGCAAAAAGAAATGGCTTGTGTTAAAACAGAAAGTGAGGCGATCCGACTCAAGTTAGACAGTTATTTGAGTTCTAGCTATGTGTTGGATCACATCATTGATGTACAGAAAGAGAAAAAGGATGTCACATGCATAGGTTATAAGAAATGTCCACCACCCGTGAGAAACAACTTTGATGCACTGCCTGATGAGGAGTATAGAACTCATTTTGAACCCTCTGTTCCTTTGGACGTTGAGGAATTTGCTACAGGACTCGGATACAAGAAAGAAGTATCGTCAGATTCAGATGTGTCAGCAGATACCTTTGTAGCTGCTGAACCAAATCAGGATCCTCCAGTTGTGATTGAGGATACTGATTCTTCTGATGATGAATCCGATGATACTGATTCAGCAAAGTCTGATGCGGTGATAAAAGATGAGGACATACCTCTTGAGAATCACATCCTGTGTGATCCTCCAGCAAAACCCGCTAAGACTATTGCAACTGAGTCCTCGTCTGAGAAAGAGTCGGAGAGTGTGGATTTGCTGTACACTCTTGTTGGTGATGATAAAATCTATTCAGACAAAGATTTTCCTATTAAAAATGTTAATCAATCTTTAATCAGTAAAGTCTTTGAAAATTCTACAAGTAAGTTCTTGGGAAAGACAGGACCACATGTTACAGTCACACAGTGTCCTCCTATCCCAAAGGCTGAAGTTAGAAAACAATTTGGGAACAAGAAACTACCAACAGTGCCAAAACAGCAAAACCATACCAAAACAAATGGTAAGGCACCGACTCAGAATCAAAAGAAGCAGAATCAGAAGAAGAAGAAGAATGTGAACTTTGTGAAATCGAAGGGAACGGACAAAATTGAAAAGTTTGCAAATCAATCTAACTTAGATTTTGTCCAGAAAGTAACTGTAATGAAAAGGAATGAACCGAATAGTTCAAAACCTAGTACCTCGAGATCACAAAGTTCATCATCGGCAAGACGATCACATGATACTTCGGGGTTTGTTGAACGAAGATCATGTTTTGAATGTGGTACAATCGGGCATATCATTCGAAATTGCCCGTATCTTCATAAGTTGAAAGCAAAGGTTGATGATCCCCGTGGCCCAACTGACCGCAAGCAATCTGTTTCTGTAAAGCAAGATCCTCGACTCATAAGAGAAAGGGAAAAGAAACAGAAACGCCAACAGGTCAAGAAAATTGAAAAGGCGATTAAAAGTGATGTGGTTCAAAAACAATCTGTTTCAGTTAAACCAGAAAGTTCAAAAACTTCAAACAATCACGAAGTTAAATTTTCAAACAATCAAACTGGTAAAACTCAACAGACCTGGAAACCAAAATCTGTTATTGAATCAGGGGGACCATCACAATTTCCGAATCATCAAAAGGTGGAAGTTATTGTTGTTGATAAAAATGGAAGACCCAAGACCACAATGGCTTGGGTCCCCATCTCCAACTAATCAATTGAGTTTATGTGCAGGGTGTTCCAGGAGGAACTATCAGTAGTCATTGGATTGTTGATAGTGGGGCATCCAGGCACATGACAGGCGACATGAAGCTTCTCTACGACGTCAAATCTATTAGAGGAGGTTATGTTGGTTTTGCTGGAGATAAGGGCGGATACATTACTGGTGAAGGAATGATTTCCAACGGGGTTGTTAGCTTTGACAAGATCAACTTTGTGCAACAACTTGATCACAATCTTCTTAGTGTTTCTCAAATTTGTGACAAGCAGTTCTCAGTACACTTTGATGCTAATGGATGTTATGTGCTGAAACCCGGCTTCAAAATTCCAAAAGAATGGATTCTCTTGTCGGCTCCAAGGATAAATGATCTGTATGTCCTTGATATGAGCCAAGCTATCACAACGTCTGCACAAGCAACATGTTTCGTTTCCAAAGCCACAGAAAAAGACACAATCTCTTGGCACAGACGAATGGGTCACATTCACTTACGCAAAATGAATCATTTGGTATCAAATGAATTGGTGAATGGTGTTCCTCTTAAAAACTTCCATCTTCAAGACGTCTGTGTTTCGTGCCAGAAAGGAAAACAAACGAAGAAGCGACACCCTACAAAGAAAGTCAACACGGTGGCTGTTCCTCTTGAACGTTTGCACATGGATTTGTTCGGTCCTGTCAAGCACAAAAGCATTAGGAATGATCAATATTGCCTCGTGATTACTGATGATTATTCAAGATTTTCTTGGGTGGCGTTCATGGCACACAAGAGTGAAACCTTCGGTATTATCAAAAACTTGATCATTCAGATTGAGAATCTTTACAACTTGAAGGTTAGGCGGATACGTAGCGACAATGGTACTGAATTCAAAAATCATGCCATGGCGGAGTTTTGCACTTCAAAAGGTATTCTTCACGAATTTAGTGCAGCTTATACTCCTCAACAGAATGGCGTCGCTGAACGTAAAAACCGCACATTGATCGAGACTGCTAGGACTATGTTGGTAGAATCGCAGCTACCCATTCCATTCTGGACTGAAGCTGTGTCCTCTGCATGCTATACGTTGAACCGAGTCCTTACAGTCAAAAGGCACAACAAGACCTGCTTTGAGCTTATCAACAAACGGAAACCAGACTTGTCTTATCTTGAACCGTTTGGAGCTCCATGCACAATTATCGATCCTAATGGAAAGTTTGGGGCTAGAGCCATTGAGGGATACTTTCTTGGGTATTCCACCCCAAACTTAAGAGTCTGGAATCTAGAGACAAAAAGGGTCGAGGAATGGTCTGAAGTCAGAGTACAAAGGCACACTTTACCAGTTAGAAATCCTGGTCAGCCTTGGATGTTTGAGTACGACGACTTTTTCAATTCGATCAATGTTGAAGCCGTTGAAGAAAATGCTGCGGCAAGGATGTTTTTCGAGAGTGACAACGCAACAGATTCACCGTTGGTTCGTCCCATTATTGTCAATCAAGAACCATCTTCAGTGAACAATAATGCTCTCGACAATGAGGATTTTCACGATGCTACCGAATTGAACGAATCTTCAGAGGATGATGAATTTCTAGATGCAGATCAAGAAGCTCCAGCAACAGCAGTACATGGTATTTCAGAGGGTACACCTCCAGTGGATGTCCCTAGAACAGCTGAAACTTCTGCATCATCCTCTTCGTCAATTCCGGGCCTTGAATTGATTGTTGATCTCAATCTCAACAATCTGGGTACAAATATTCCAGTTCAAGATAATCCAGAAACAAGGATTCATAATACCCATCCTCAACAAAACATCATAAGAAATGTACAAAGTGGCGTTCAAACAAGAAACATGTTGCGAAACAACAACAATGCAGGCTTGTATGCAACTATCCGAGAATCTGGTCAACAGAATGATTGGTCTTTCGCGTGTTATGTCTCACAGGAAGAGCCAAGAACTTGGAAAGATGCATTGAAAGATAGCTCATGGGTTGAAGCGATGCAGGAAGAACTGCAGCAATTCCAGAAGCTTGGTGTCTGGAAACTCGTAGAGAAACCTGCTGGTTACAAGAAGATTGGTACCCGTTGGGTGTTTAAATGCAAAAAGGATGACCGTGGGATCGTTATCCGAAACAAAGCACGATTAGTCGTTCAAGGTTTTCGTCAGATTGAAGGAATCGACTACAACGAAGTGTATGCACCTGTTGCACGTCTAGAAGCCATTCGGATCTTTCTGGCTTATGCCTCATTCAAAGGTTTCAAGGTATACCAGATGGACGTGAAGAGTGCTTTCTTACATGGTGTGGTAGAAGAAGAGGTGTACGTCGAACAGCCTCCAGGTTTTGAAGATCCTATCCATCCCGATCGGGTTTGGTTGCTCAACAAAGCTCTATATGGTCTACATCAAGCACCGCGAGCTTGGTACGCAACCTTATCTAATTATCTGCTGGAGAATGGATTTCGCAGAGGTCTTATCGACTGTACTCTTTTCATCAAAGAACAAGATGGAGATCTTCTACTGGTACAGGTATACGTTGATGATATTATATTTGGTTCTACTAACGATGTTTTGTGTAGGGATTTCGAGCGTGTAATGCAGGATAAATTCGAGATGAGTGCTATGGGGGAAATGACTTTCTTTTTGGGCCTACAAGTACAACAAACCGAGTCTGGGATATTCATCCATCAGACTAAATATGTTGGTGACATCTTGAGCCGGTTCCAGATGTCTGATGCAACGCCCATCGGTACCCCATTGCCACAAAATCACGGAATTACTCCAGACTTGAAGGGTCAAGATGTTAGCTCCTCATACTACCGCGCGATGATCGGATCCCTTATGTACCTCACAGCATCAAGACCAGATATAATGTACCCAACGTGCCTGCTTGCCAGATATCAAGTCAACCCGAAGGCCTCACATCTTGCAGCTGTAAAAAGGATTTTTCGTTATTTGAAGGGTTACCCTGACACCGGTCTGTGGTACCCTAGGGATAATAACTTTGACTTGATCGCATTCAGTGATTCTGATTTTGGCGGATGCAAAATCGACGGCAAATCCACAACGGCTGGATGTCAGTTTTTGGGAAATCGCCTAGTCACATGGCAATGCAAGAAGCAGACGTGTGTAGCTACATCAACATGCGAAGCTGAATACATTGCTGCCTCAAGTTGTTGCTCCCAAGTCTTGTGGATACAACAGCAAATGCGTGACTACGGTTTTGAATTCCTAACTACTCCTATTTACGTTGATAATTCTGCTGCATTACAGATCACTAAAAATCCTGTGCAGCATTCAAAGACTAAGCACATCGACATTAAGTATCACTTCATACGTGATTGCTTCGAGAAAAGGCTAATCGATGTTGCTTACGTCCACACCGATGACCAACGTGCCGATCTTTTTACCAAAGCATTTGACAAATCAAGATTTGACTATTTATTACTGGTAAACGGCATTAAGGTCAAGCAAGAGTAAAACCAACATCGGAAAATCATTTTTGTAAATATCTTTGTGTTTTAAATTTGTCTTAGTTTATTGATTTTAGGGGGAGTAAATCCAAATTTGAAAATCCAAAAACATTGAAAAATTTCAAAAACACAAAAACAATAGAAAATCAAAAATGAGTTTCCTGGCGAGCAAAAGAGAAAATGATAGTACATCAGTGGTCTGTCTAAACCTCTTTAAACCTTAAATTGAAAAGCGATAAGCAGCTCTATATAAGATGTATCGGTAGGCTCACAATCATTTTAAAGTGTGCAGGGTGATATAAACTTAAATCGACTGAAGACTGGGTGGGAACCATTCATTGGCATATGGTCTTAGTACCGAAATTTCGTTTGAGAGATTGCCGAGGTTCTGAGATATTCGGTCTTTATGCTGCTTATCATCTGGGTATCATGGTTGTATCTTTTACCGAAAAATAACGGGGACGCAAGTCTAGATCTTCCATGATACTATACATACGTGTACATACTGCATACGACCTCAATAAGTGATCAACAATCACATGTCCAACAAAATAAGTGATATAATATCACAAATTCTTTCCGGGTGTCAAGTTCGTCTCTCTGCTGTACGAAAGTACTGACCTGTTCACGGACTTGCTCCTGTGCCCTCATGCATCGAAAATCAAGTTCCTCATCAATAAGTGATTATATCACATAGGGCTTGTTTTCAAATCTAAATAAGTGAGAATCTCACATCATATACGGTCAAACAGATGATAATCGGTATACTCACCGGTAAGATGAACCCTCGTGCATACCTTGATACGGGAATGTGTCGTGATGTGGATGAACACCGGTCGGTAAGTATAAATCATACCTTAACGTATCCCCTCGCCATGATTACATCTGATAAGTTGAGCTTATGTGGACAACAATACCGATAATTGTTATAGGATGCTTATCTTAATGTTAACTAATTGAACAACAAGAGCGTTTTGGCATGACCGTAAACTGATATGATTCTCTTACCCTCGAAACTCACAAAAAGAATGTCTGTAAATATTTATTTACTGCTTTCAGTCTTTACATTTGAAATATTCAAAAATACCAAAAAGATTTTATGTGTGTTTTAATATAAATCTTATAAAAGCCAAAAATATTTTATTTCTATTTTATTTTCGATCGTACGATGTTGGAGCTCGAGTCTTCGTTACCTGAAACCTGAACGAAAACCGAAAATGACTAAATCTTCATAAACGGTCGAAATTTGCAAGTTTTGAAAGTTAAAATTGAAATTGATAAAATTTGTTAAACTTTCAAACTGTCGGACGGTGTTTGCTTAAACAATGGTCACATGTGTGTTGTTTGCTTATGATATTCCAAGCGGTTGTTCTCATTACGCGTTTAGATTTCTTGCATGTGCAGATTCTAAAGGCTAGGAGAACATGGTCGATGACAAGCTTCGGAATGAAGACACGACGTGAAGGCACTCAAATGATGAAGATGATCGAGTTGCCGCTGACCATCATCAACACCACAAGGATCTCACTTCATAAAGATAAAGACTTTCACGAGCATAACTCAAGGGGGAGCTTATGTTAAGGGGGAGTTTGTCAACACACTTCCTACATAAAACGGGGAGTTTGTTGGTACACTTTCTGCTTTCAAGACGTGAAGACTTTAAAGATCCTCCGACATTGAAGACGTGAAGAGACGTCAAAGACTTGAAGACACGAGAGACTTAAAAGAATGAAGATCAAGACAAAACTATCTCAAAGATCGAGACAAAGCTACAGCCAAGGGGGAGTTTGTTGGTGCACTTGTGTCTGTACTTTGTCTGTATTTTGTCTTGTTACAGAACGATGTCTTTGTTAGTCCTGTAAGTTTGACCAAGTCAACCATCCTCCGGTTTGACTTGGCCAAACAGTCAACATTATGTTTGTAAGTTGTTTGGGTCGAAGGATGTGTCATCGAAGGATCACTTATATCCTTCGATGATGAGCTCGATAGATAGCATTCGATAGATGGACCACGAAAGATCCCATCTTTCGTGGTACATATGGATCCTTCGAGCTGTTTCTGGTCGACAGATGATCGTTCGACCAGTCTGCCTGATCCTTCGACCAGACCTGCTGTATTGGGTATAAATACCCGTGTGTTGTGTTCACTTCAGAGAGTTCGAGAGTTAGACATTTTAGACAAAGTGAGAGCATTCTGTTCAGACAACACACACACACGAAAGATAGAGAGTTTATAGAATACATCTGTAAACCTTGTGCTTGTAACCGAACCTTTCATACGCATTAATACAAGTGGTGTTAATCGTTGAATATTGCGTGTTGTGTTTATCATTGTGCTTGTTCTATCCCGGTTTGCATGCTAGCTTGGATTCCGCACTCGCTAGTGTGTTAGACATAACAAGGAATAGGTTAAACCTCAACCTCCGAGGGACCTACAGTGCTGGCATCACTCTGTTAACTCATTACTAACAGAGTTAGTTTCTGATCCTACGTGTCACAACCAAGCTTACGTGGACAGGATGAGTGCCTCAATAACCTGATCACCCAGTGATAGGACCTGTAGCCGAGTTCCATTACATAAATCATTCTTTCAATCAATATTTCTTGATAATGTCACTGGAACACCGACCTTTGTTAATTATCAATCGTTTGGCAAGCCTAAAAACATAACTCCATTTAGGACATCCGGTAAGTATAGACTTGCATCAAAATTATTATGAAGATATTCTATCCTTAAACCCGTTTATTACACGGGTCTAATAACATTAAAAGTGTTTTTAAAGCATGGAAATAAAGCGGTTTTCAAATTCAAAGCATGGAAGTAAACCGGTTTTAAAATATCATATTAACCTATTCTTTACCTTTTTTATTATTATAATACAAAATAATAATTTACTTAATAGATGTTTTAAACATATAGTAAAAAAAATCATTTTAAAGAATAAGAAGATGTTGTAACATTGACATTATTTGAAATTGTTTATTATAAGTAGAATTGTTACTAATAACTAACTATATAAGTCAAAAGTAAATAATCAATATCTAAGTAAACAATAAAATATTTATTGGTATTAAGTTGTTAAAAAAATTTTATTGTTTTGTATTAATTAATTAATTATAATTAATAATAATAATAATAATAATAATAATAACAATAGTTAATTGAATGAGAGAATGACATATGGCATTAAGGCTGGAGGGTGTGGTTGGAGCCCCCTAGGGGCTTTATCAAGCCACGTAGGATCCACGTCAGCCATGGAGCCCCCCTTTAATTTTTAGGGTGTGGATGGAGCCCCACCTGAACAAAATTAAAAAAAAATTGATTGGACTAAAACTAGTGGGCCCCACCAGAACATTTTAAGTTTGGCGTTACCATGGTGGCGGAGTGACTATGGCGCCCCCCCCCCCCCCCCCTCTTCACTTGGAGGGTTTGGTGATGGAGCCCATATGGGCGCTATACATGATGAGGTGGCGGGGATGGCGCCCCCACACCCTCCGGCCTAAGTAGGCTCTTGTTTTAGACTTTTAGTATGAGAATGCCATGTGGCATTCTCTATACTTTTTTATTAGTATTAAATAACTAGGTTAGTTACCCGTGTGATACACGGGCTAATATAATATGTTATGTTAATCAACCGAATTAGTATCGATTGAATTCTCCGACATAATAAACTTAATCGACCCCGCAACGCAAATAAAAACATGGAAGTATGAAACCTCATGGTCAAACATGTCATGTTTGTCTAATTTATGTAAAACACGATCAATGCCTGGGTAGTACGACACCAACAAACACAAACTCATTGATAACCATCTAAACCAGGAAAGCAAAATACCCAAAGCAGGTCATCAAATACGAAAACCCCAATTCAAATGTAATTCAAGCAGGAAAACATATCGACTTATCAAACAAGAACACCCGATTCAATCGCATAAACACCCGATTCAACTTGCTTTTACATTAGAGAAACCACCCTTCATTAATCCCATTGTTTTTATTAATGCCTCTGGCCTAGTGTACAAGCTAAGGCTTCACGGTATGGGGCTCGGCTTGGAATCGTCGAGGGCCGTCGCCGCCTGCCACACCGTTTCCACACCCCCCTCCCCCGGTCGGCGTCCAAATCGTCGCCCTTAAGACGATGGAGATGGGCACATAAGGACAAAACTTGTTGCTTTCCCTTCTCTCACACACATATACATACAACATATCTATACATATAATAAACCATTTGAAGGACACATGGCGCTTTCTGGAGTGCTCTCAATTGTTTTTTTCCGCTTAAATAAATGGATAAACAAAAAATTAGAGATAAAGAATGACTCCTATATATTCTTTTAATCAAATAAATTATATCTTTTTATCTTTTTATTCTTTTGTTTTTTATATTCATTTATCTTGATTTAAGTATTAATCCATTAAAATTAAATATATATTTTAGGCTCATCCCCCATTTCCTTACCTCCATCCTCTTTGCCTCATCCTCACACCCGATCTACGTGGCGCTTACTTGGCGGGTCATCCTCCAAGGATGAGCCTCAACCATACCGAGTAGCCTAATGTTGACAGAGCTATATCAGCTGAACAAGTGTTGACCCCACCCAAACACCCATTTTGCAATCTCCTATTACAGAATACGTACCCTCCAACTTCATTAGCTATTTAATTTTTGCTTATATTTCTTATAGCATTAATCAAACATACGCATGTTCAACACAAGATGTAAAAATAATAATAATAACAAAATCATCAAAAAAGTCACTCAAATAACAGTTTGCAAACACGTGCGTTTTAGAAAAAAGCAACTTGAACTAAAACACAAAATAACATAAATTTAGCCCTGAGACATGGGTGACTGACTTGAACTAAAACACAAAATAACATAAATTAGCCCTGAGACATGGGTGACTGAAGGGCATACCAAATAAGAAGTGATGCACGTTACGAAACCAAAGCATCTTTATAATTGACGATAATCTTCTATTGCATGAAATCCGTACCTTGCTTGTATGCTTCAAATGCCTTACGCTCTTAGCTATCCGCTTTGCAATGTAGCTTTACCTTGGTCATAAATAACAAAATCTGGTTGATCAAGCAGAAGTAGTGTTTCAACGTGAGGATACACACAAAATGAATAGGCGGATGCATTAATCTCAAAATCATTTATGTCTTTTGATTCGGGGTCAAAAGCAACAAGCACTGAACTATCACGCTGTCCAGGATGACGTTCTACACTTTCAATTATAGGTTCACCGTTCTTCCTAAATCCCTTGACAGATAAATCTGGCGATTTAACAGTGAATATCCTTACAAATGACTTTGGGACACTGTCTAGCATCACCCACACACCGAAACCTGCATCATTCATTAAGGTTTTAATCACAACAAGAGACTTCCTTAGCTTAGAGATTGACAGATTATAATCGTCCGCGTTGGCTAAACTGTCCGGAAGGTGTATTTCTCCAAATTCTTCACTTGTCAAATCAAATGTAACAATCAGGTTATAATAAATACGACCACGACCCGTATCAATCCCATCAAGAGCAAGCCAATAAAGAACTCCGTCTATGACTACCGAATCCATATTAAAGTGAAATGATCTACGAGGGAGACTGTTGCTATATGGAGCTCTCCAAGCCCCGGTGCTCAATGTAAAAACCTCAACTTGCCACGGGATGCTAGTTACACTCTCTATATCGATCCACCTATCAATAATATATGTAATCTTGACTATCTTAGGGTCGGTAGTCTCACCACAAACCCCAAAACCTACAACTATTCCGTATGTAGTCCCACTTGGCAGATTAGGCACAAGAACACCAACAGCTTTTCTAATAGAAAGATTGCAAACGACAGCCATGTCCTTTCCAGAAGCATCAGAGCCGTACAAACATACCAACCCGTGTGAGGTACCAATTATGGAAGAATGTTGAAGTAGCTTACCCAACAGGGGAAAAGAGTAGGAGAGCTTCTGGTTGGGGAACGTGTCTTCGTCATCAGCAATTGAAACATATTTTTTCTCTGAATCACGTGGGTCATCGTACGTTACAAGCAGACGTTGGTTCTGTGTGTTTTGGGTGCTGTAATGGTTTATGAAAGGAGAGCTGTCGATGAGTGACTTCCAGGGTTTGGAGACGGTTCGGAATTGAATCAACGATATGACGGGAAGTCTTTTGATGATTTCCGATTGGATTTCGAATGGTATGTTGTCTGACATCTTAATTTGATTTTGAATATAGAAAGTGATGAGACTGGAAGGTATGGCGGCCGGCTAGGCCCGGCAAGGACCGGCGCCGGTCCCCCACACCGCCCCCCTCCATCCCGCCCCCCCCCCCCCCCCCCCCCGAATATAAACAAAGGTAGAGGTGGAGAGGAATAATTTATTGTGGAGTGGTGCAAATGGATCTCGGTAAAGTGTAATGTGATGATTTGGCGGACTGAAATGGAGAGGTTACCGACTCTTCACGCGCTCAAGAAGAGAAACTTTAGTGTAAGTGATTCGTCGTGCATGCAGGGGCGCAGGATAAGTGGGGCGAGAGGGGGCGCCCCCCCCCCGAATTTTTCGCTCAGTAGTGTTATATCTGTAGTTTTCGTATAGAAATTTTTGGGTATATACGTTTTTGCCCCCCCGGTTCCATAGAAATTTTTGGGTATATGCGTTTTCGCCCCCCCTGTTTTCAAGGGCAAGCTTCGCCACTGCGTGCATGTTGTGTGCTTGTGGAGAAGACACAGGGAACATCTTTTCACATCTTGTATGATCGCCTCAGTGGTTTGGAACCAAATTGTAACACACGATATTTGAAAAGACTCGATATCGTTATTTTATTGCGGAAAAACAGGTCCCAATTTTTTTTAATCTTTATCAACATCATATACTCGGTTCCACGTCAAAATATTAACAAGATACACAAATGAAACTTTAAGAATTAGTTTGAAATCATGAATTAACTCAAAAAAAATCCTGACATATATTCAAAGTGTAATTCGACTTCGAGATGTGTCTTTGTTGTTCGTCCCGAGCACTTGATCTTCATTCATCATCTTGTGCGTAGGCTTACCTAAGGCATAACAACAATTAAGGTTAGTCGGATTGTGACATTACATAACTATATTAATGCAAACCTCGTAACAAATAAAGATGTAGATGTACCAAGTGTAACCCCCCCTTGTCTATGAGGCATTGCACACCCCAAGAATTAGTTAAAACAAGAAGAAATCATGCAAGAATGAATAACCGCTTGCAAATATGAATTAAAATCATTGCATAAAAATAGTTTAAGAAGTGGTTGTAACCCTACTCTCTCTCTCGACTCTCAACAGAAAATTCATTTTTAGCGTGGTCAGTAGTGTATTGCAGGGGAAAAACTTGAGGTCTGGTAACAGCCAGCATACTGAATGGAAAGTGGAACTAGTAAACAAAGTAAATAAAATGTGCAAATTGATTGAGTTATGGAGCTTGAATTAATCTAAAAGTCTGCTGGGCTTCTTCCTTGTGCGAGTGGGCTGCATGCGACGCATTAGGTCATCTTAAGAAATTGTCAATTTAGTATGGAAAGGAATAGGTTTTGACATAAATGGCTACGAGCCATTGCATCAGCGGCAATGGAACATTCCTTGTCTAAAATGCAAAACCCAGATCCATGTCTGTTTAATTGAACTTGTCCTTTTTAGCTATTATGGTTCATCTTCTGATATAACTTCTACTTCCAGATTCTTAAACTTCTGTTATAAGAATCTATTACAATGATGTTGTAGAAATCGTCTTCTCATCTTGACCCATTCCGACCCGTTTTACTTGTTCCTATTTTTCAGTTTTGCCCACTATGACCCACTAAAACTCGTATCTAATGGAAATCAACATGCTTGCTATCTCTATCAACGTATGACAGTCATTACACACTACACCAGATGAAAAATGTAACACAAGCTGGCCATCCATAACACAACATGGAATCATATCATAATCCATAATATCATTGTCACAAAAATTGAAAAAAATTAAAAAAACAAAACTAGAAAGAAATCCTTATAAATTAAATTGAGAATGAAGCTTTGAACATAGCAATATCAGAAGTCAGCAAGAATAAGGGTACTCTCATGTACATTATACAAAGAAATCTAAAACTTGTCCTCAACAGTCAACACAAATACATCACATTACTTTGAACAGTAGAAGAATACTGAATGCATAACATAATCACCAAAACATTACAACAATACGAGGTTTATTATTCCAAATTCAAAGCGTAAAGGGAACTAAAATGATTCATTATTACCAGAAGTGTTTGTTTGTTTGTTTCGAAGATATTACAGAGTTCTCCATGCCCCTGTGCTTAATGTAGAAACCTCAACTTGCATGCAACCTTTGGGAACATGGAAAGCAGTAGTTGAGGTGTTTACATTAAGCACGGTGATGTAGAGAACTGTCGATGAGCATATGATCTATTATCATAATCAAAACTTATACCACGACACATCGAGATGCAGGCTCTACTTGTAAGGTATATAATATGATTCGGTTGACACATTGAACAAAGTTGTGTTTCAATTATTGATGATGATGATAGTTTCCCCCAACAGAAAGTTTAGAAGACGATCGATCGTCTGTGGAATTTTTTGTTGAGAGAAAGTAGCATCATCACATCAACTGAATCATCATTACACCTTACAGAGAAAGCCTTTTATGTGACATCTACATTTCGATGGTGGAGGCTGCTACTGCTGCTTATGGTATGAAGTGAAGTATCAACTTCTAGGGTTTCCCTTTTTATATGGTGGAGGCTGCTGGTGCTGCTTATGGTATGAAGTGAAGTATCAACTTCTAGGGTTTCCCTTTTTATAAAGAGAGATCCAGATCTACTCTACCATCAGATGATCAGCAAAACGACGTCGTTAAAGGTAAGAAAGTTTTGTTTGTACTTGTATGGAAAGGAATCCAATGAAAAATCAGTAAAAGGAATCCAACAATTACAATTTATTTTGTATATTTTAATGGCGTTATGTTAATACTTAGGGTGAACTGGGTGCTCTCCACGTGGGGAGTATTCCCCACTTATCCACAACCAATCAGATTATTCCATGTCAACTATTCTCTTAAGTCCTCATTTTGCACTCAAACGTTTGGCATCGCTCCACTCACACAATTATTTTTTTATAAAAAAAGAAGAAAAAAATATGATTGGTGGAAAAAGGGTGGACCCACATTAACAACCAATCACCCCCTCTCTCTCTCCTCTCTCTCAATCGGTGAGCACACACCGAGCTAAACACAAACCGCGCAGTAAAATTTTATTGGTAGCGGTGTACCCGCACGGCAAAAGCACTCCCCGCATGGGGTCACCGAAGGTGCCCCGTGCACCCTTAGGGGTAACGGTAGTGGTAGACCCAGGAATTTTTTCCTGGAGATGCAGAATATTTTCAAAAATTTTAGACCCCTAACTGTATAAAAATATCGGTTCATAGCGGGTCGGGTCGAATCATGTAAGACAAAAGAACATTAAACTAAAATTTATAAATCATCAAAAACATGTCAAACATCATTACAAATTACAAACGTATTTAAAATTGTGTCATACAGGTTTTTTTTAAATATATCCAAAATATCATCTAAAGAAACTAAACATGCTATAAATTCATTACATTCTTACTCATTGTTCCTAACACATATAATTTGCTCCATAAGTTCATAAAACAACAATAAACACTTAAACAAAATAAACAATCATGTTCAACCATAGCACATAACTTTCAATTATACTTTAAACATTCAAGCCCTAATATTAAATGTTGATTACTTGTAACTAATCATTTAAACAAAAAAGCTATAAATAAAATAACAAAATCATTTAACTACAAGTCTAGAACAACAAAAAAGATTAAACCCTTACACATCTATATTTTCTCCTAATCATCAGATAAAACAAAATAATAAATAAATAAATAAATTACCATACCAGTTCTATATTGGAATTCTGACGTAATATGGGTCGGTCCAACCGGAATTTTGGTTTTTCCGGTAAAAAAAGCCAACAGGTCGTGAGCAGTGGCGTCAAGTCGCTGGAAGTTTTTTTTTTTTTTTTTTTTTTTTGGGGGGGGGGGGGGGGGGGGCGAGATTTGGAAATGGAATGGGTGGATGGGTTTGTGTTATTTTATTTAGTTCAAATTTCTTTAGGTTGGGTTTGGGTTTGTGTTATTAAAAATTGATTGCAGATTGGGCTTTGATTGGATTAAATAATTAAGTGAATAAGTGGTTAATAATTATTTTTTTTCTAAGTGAGGCGGTTGAAAATTTTCAAGGGGTGCGGGTGAAAAATTCCAAGGGGTGCGGTCGGGATTTCAGGCGAAAAATAACACTAAAAAATAATTTTTCATGGGGTGTGCCCGCATTTTTCCTGCCGCATTGCGCGGGTAAGCGACTAGTACAGCTTATATATATATATATTTTAGGATCATCCCCCCATTTCCTTACTTCCATCCTCTTTGCCCCATCCTCACGCCCATTCTACGTGGCCCTTACGTGGCGGATCATCCTCCAAGGGAAGACCATCACCATACCGTATAGCCTTATACTATGTCTACCATTAACAATTTTCCAACATCGTTAACTGCATATTTGTATCAAACAGAAACCCAACAAACATCACATTGATATATAAGCTAAATGCCGTTCAAAAAAAAAATATATAAGCTAAATTAAAGTCTCCATATGTTTTGACCACACTATTGAATGACCATTTTGGCATCTCCTTCATGTTTCAAACCACTATCTTCATTGAAGAAGCCTAACCATCGATATTGTTTCAATACGAAAGGCAACACAAAAAAACAACATGCTTGCTATCTCTATCAACGTATGGCAGTCATTACACACTACACCAAATGAATACTGAATGCACAACATAATCACCAAAACATTATAACAATACGAGGTTTGTTTTTATTATTCCAAATTCAAAGCGTAAAGGGAACTAAAATGATTCATTATTACCAGACGTGTTTGTTTGTTTCGAAGCTATTACACAGTTCTCCACGCCCCTGTGCTTAATGTAGAAACCTCAACTTGCATGCAACCTTTCTAGGTTTTAGGACATGGAAAGCAGTAGTAGTTGAGGTTTTTACATTAAGCACGGTGGTGTAGAGAACTGTCGATGAGAGACTTCCCCTTCTCTTTGCCTACCGCTAGCTGTTGGAGATGGACTATTTGCTTCAGATCTAATTAATGACAGACAGATCATATAACAACTCAAAATATTGAATCCCTCCCCACTCATTTTCACCCACTTATTTCGTTACAAAAATTAAAAAAAAAAAAATTGCAGAAATTTATACCATAAGCATATGATCTATTATCATAATCAAAACTTATACCTCGACACATCGAGATGCAGGCTCTACTTGTAAGGTATATAATATGATTCGGTTGACACATTGAACAAAGTTGAGTTTCAATTATTGATGACGATGATGATAGTTTCCCCCAACAGAAAGTTTAGAAGACGATCGATCGTCTGTGGAATTTTTTGTTGAGAGAAAGTAGCATCATCACATCAACTGAATCATCATTACACCTTACAGAGAAAGCCTTTTATGTGACATCTACATTTCGATGGTGGAGGCTGCTGCTGGTATGAAGTGAAGTATCAACTTTTAGGGTTTCCCTTTTTATAAGGAGAGATCCAGATCTACTCTACTGTCAGATGATAAGCAAAACGACGTCGTTAAGTATAGGAAACTTTTGTTTGTCCTTACATGGAAGGAATCCAATGAAAAATCAGTAAAAGGAATCCAATAATTACCATTTATGTTTGTATATTTTAGGGTGTAAGGTGATGCAGTTTCGCACGTAATCAAATGGCTCAAACACAATGATTCATTCAAAGACCTGGAACCGAATGGTTCAAAGAAACCTCAAGGTTTTCTTTACAATAATCAAACTAAAAACTGAGTAAACAATAAACTCTAGACCCTAATTTATAACTATGAAAAAGATAAAATAGGAAATTCAAATTTTAAATAAAAATATAAGATATGGTGATATTCTCCTGCATCATACTCCCCGTCTTAAAAAAAAACTCGTCCTCGAGTTTTGTCTTCGAACCAAGCCACCTGGGTCGAATGGAACATCAATCCGATTCCGCTTTATGATTATCATCATTATCCCTTTAAACAACTTAACTTTATGGATCAACTCGCCCTGTTCAGAACCTGTACCACCTGGATCAAATGGAATATGTAATTGAGTCGATTGACAAAATTTGGTAGACCCACTGACAAAATTTGGTTGATATATCGGATCTATTCTAGTCTTCCCTGAAGGCTTTTCTTTTGGGCTATGCGGGAAAGGCCCATTATATATTTTCACTTCTTCTACCATCTCCAAGAAAGAAGTGTCCACACCAAATGTTGGCCCACCATTTGTTTTAATAGGTGAGACTATATTCACCACCAATCGATTAGATTTACATATGGGTAGGTTGCTAAGCTCACTTGGAATGTTCACATGACTCCCACCATAATTTAAATTATGCTCCACTCCCACGTGCCTGATCATATTTTCACTAAACTTTTCAATAGGCTTTATTGGCCCACGTGTAATATTCTCATGCATACGCATAGGTGGCTTGCATCCATTACTATAAATAATTTTTTTATCAAAAGCTACTGATATTTTTTTGTCAATAATTTTGAAATCACTTCCAATTTGAAATCGAGGATTCTTAGGAGATAATACCGTGTGTAATTCAAAATTCAATTTTTCCGGGTTTGACGGCGGTAATACTTGGACTTCCAAATTCAGCGCAACACCACCCCTAGCGACCATGTTATGATACTCTTCAACACTAGCCGTCCCAATGCCACCAACGACAATCGTGTCACCTCCGGCCACTGTGCTTTTACGCATAAAAGAATCAGCGACAATAGGCTTATCTCTAACTACAACACTCTTCATGCCGTCATCTCTTAACTCCTCCTCCTCACCATCACTTTCGTCGCGAGCAACTGACTTCCCCCCGGTGGCCATCGTAGCACTACCTTTAGCAACCGCATTTTCATTCAAATATTCAACAGATATTGGTTCGTCCTCTTGAATGGTAAGGCTGCTAAGAGCTTTTAGCACCCACAAACATTCTTCCTCGCCGGGTTCAATCCCGTCTTCATCGAATCGGGGTTCCTCTCCCGATAAATTCTCTTGATAGATTGGTTCGTAGAACCAGGGTGGGTAACGGCCGAACGGATTCTCCTCCTCCTCGTTCACATCGTCCCGGACGATGGGTCGCGATTCGGTTCCCATAACGCGCCTCTCCCGTTGTAACTCAAGATCTCGGACTCGTTGACGGAGCCGTCTGGTCTCTTCAAGATCTCGGACTCGTTGACGGAGCCGTTTGATTTCTTCAAAATCTCGGATTCGTTGTCGGAGCCTTTTGATCTTAAAATCCTGTGGGTCGAGATAGACTCCATCGCTGCCTCGGTCGGCGACTCTGCGAGTAGGGTGTCGATCTTCACCACAAGCACGTGAATCACCAATGCTCTTGTCGATGCCTCTGTCGGCGACTCTTCGAACAAGAAAACACTCGCCTTCACGTAGAGCCATTTGATAAACCATAGCTCTGATACCACCTGATGCAATTACGGAAGCATACAAATGGCTAAAGAAACTATTGATAATCAAAGACGATAAATTGAACCAACGGTTCCAAGAACAAAGTTCTTTTTATAATAATCAACTCAAAAACTGAAAAACAATAAACCCTAGACCCTAATTTATAACTCTCACTCATAAAAATATTAGGAAACTAAATCACATAAAATAGGAAATTCAAATTCAAAAAAATAAAAGATAACATTGATGCTCCTGCATCATAAGGAGTGGTTAAACACTTTGAAGTGGTAAACTAAAAACCGACCAATCAAAGCGCGCCATGTTAATCAGGCAAAAGTGTTTAAACTTTGCTGAAAATTGTTGGCAATGGTTTAGACACTTGGTGAAGTGGTAAACTATTTAAAAAAAAAGGAAAAAGTTGTGATTGGTTGAGATAGGAATGGACCCCACCACACCACACACACCCTCTACTTCACCGCATCGGCATCACATCACCGATTTGGTAAACTTGGTAGCGGCAAACTTCGTTGGTGGTGGTGTTTACCGAGTGGTAAACGTGTTTGCCGCTCCTTGCCGATCACCACTCCGTATGCCCTTAATGGCGTTATGTTAATACTTAGGGGTAACGGGGCGCTCCGTGGTGGCACGGTGACCACGCGTGGATCCACGTGGAACACCGTCGCCGCTCAACCCTATCACGCATGGAACTGACAACGAGTGGCCACTATGATGCGTGAAAAGTTGCAGAGAATGTGAGGAAAAATTGTTGGGTTGTGAGGAAAATTATAGGGTGTGGTGAGTTATGGGCACTTCCACTAAAATCCACCACTAGTGATGGAATAAAGCTCGATAACATAGCGAAACTTGATTTGATGTTGTGAGTGATGAGTAAGTGGTGAGTGATGTACGCCCCTTACACAAGTATATCAATCAAATGAAAGGAGAGAGGTGGATATAAATTCTGACCAAACATAAGGATAACTAAATAGGTAATGCTCACTATTTAACTTAACTAAGATGAGAAATTAGGGGTGAGTAGAAAACCGAAATAGTCGAAAAACTGAATTGAAACAATATGTGAACAATATTAATTAAGAATGTTAAATATAATAACTTAAATGTAAACATATAAGAAAGATTTTTAAATTTTAAACTATACTTTTTTTTAATTTTTTTAATCGTACATAATTTTGTTTCAAAAACCGAAATAAACGAAAAACCAAACCGAACAGGTTTAAAAACCGAAACCGAACGGTTTTCAAAAACCAACATTTCAGTTTTGGTTTTACCCAAAAACCGAAATGAATCGTGCATACCCCTATGAGAAACGTTAGGTGCCCTTGACCAAGTAAAATAGATAAGTTCTAAAGGTTTTTATTATATATTTAAAAGACTTTGTTTATCCTGTTTTGAAGAGTGAAACTTCTTTTAGGGTTTAGTGTAACACTTCAAGCCGTAACAACTATTAATCAAAACATAACTACATAAATAATTTCTAAATGGTTGAACATTTAAAACTCCAAATGTCCAACTATTTGCCCAATCAGCTGAAGCATAACTATGTGTAGATTCGAGGTTTTTGGCTACACGTCTCAAGTTCGAATTCGATCTCAACCAGGTTTTATCACAGGGGTCTTTAGATTGCGAGTTTTCCTTAAAACCGGAGATGATGGGTTTGAGCTACCTAGCGCCATTGGATTACCTAGGGTAGCCGGCTTTTATTCATTGACCGTTAAAAAGAATTTGTCCCAATGACACATAAACAACAAAAATCCATAACTTGAGAATATGGCAAAACAAGAGAAAAATGTCTGGATAGTTCCTGTGTTTTGCTCCGTTTTCACCTATAGTCCCCACACTTCTAAAATTACAGTTATAGTCCCCAACCTTTGCAAATTCGTTCTCGTATAGTCTCTAACATGAATGATAGTTAGTTTTTAGTGTTAAGTGAGTGTGAGATGACCAAAATACCATTGCTATAAAAACAAATACAATCAAGTGGACCCACTATTTTAATCATAAAACACCCCCACCCACCCTCTCTCAGGCCAAGCCAAAATCTCCTGCCACCGGACATCTCCCACCCTCTTTCATCTCCGGCCAAAATTTTCCAGCGACGCCACACTTCTCCGGCCATCATCATTTCCATTGATGTTCTAACTAACAAATACAAAATTCAAATCAATTTTAATAAACTTAAACTAGATTCTAATCCTTTTTTTCTAAACCAATAAAGGGCATTACAATCACAAGTTGCTGGTCGTCACCAAACTTTCCATTAATAATTCCTTTTGTAGGATCGTTGTCGGACCCGAGATGAGTCGATCAGAGGCGTTCTACTCAAAATGAAAGGCGGAAACAGACATAATGAGTTGAATTCAGCTAGATATCACTTTTAACTGTCGTTTATATTGATCTGGAACAGTTTTACAGCAATACGACACTTCGACAGAGCTTCGCCGTCGGAAAACACACACACAAGACTGATTCAAACGGAATCAGAACACAACTATTTATAGGACAGATGATTCTGCTTGAACATGCTTCAAGCAGAATAACATTCAAGCGAAATTACACACTCAAGCGAAATCATACTCTCAAGCGAAATTACCAGTTCAAGCGAAATAAGTGATTTCGCTTGAACCTGCCATGTCCTCTTCTAGCGGAATTAGCTCTTTGACGTGTTTTCTCGATCTTCGTGCCATGTGCAATGCAAGACTCGATACAAGATGAAGTCGACAGACGCATGCACCAACAGACTCCCCCTCGAATGTTGACGAGTCTTAAGTGTCGAGTCTTCAACGTCTTCAGTCTTTATCAGTCTGATTACTCTCTTTCTTCATCAGCACCAACATACTCCCCTCGAACACATTCATCTTTCCTCAGATGTCTTCAGACACCCCCTATCGATTTGCTGGGATCGCAGCCTGGCTTCTAGACAACACAGAATCCTCAGGTATTGGAACCTTGCTCTTTATCAATCAGAATCAGGATCTTGACCTGGCTTTGTGCTCTTTCTTCAGGTTCATGATCAAAACCTGGCTAAACCTGCACATTCTTAACCCAGAAATAAATTTCACAAAATTTAACATTTTACAAATTTATCTATCCAGATTCCCCTTCAAATAATGATAATTTCTGATAACCACTTGTAGGCAAAAATTTCAAAAAAACTTTTCTTGTTTAGACATACACTCCTCTTCACCACATGCTCATCATGTTTAGCACCTGGAATTTTGAAAATCAGCTCTCCAACATCAGTTGTCGAAAATCTTTTTGAATTTTTCAAAAATTTATGCTAAAACACACTAAAATCTTTTTGGATTTTTTGAATGAAAAGAAATGCAGTAAAGAAATATTTACAAACAATATTTTTGTGAGTTTGTGTAAGAGGATCATATCAGTTTTTGACAAGTCAAAAGTACCGTTGAACTTAGTTACACATTAAGAATTAAACAATTCACTTAGATTGCCGATATACTGATCCACTTAAATTTTCACACAAATTTCAACTGATTCAGGATATGAATTAGGTGTATTAAGGACTTAAACTCATTCATG
>JARYGA010049538.1:0-38925 GCA_030545235.1 Helianthus tuberosus
TGTTTGATCTTGATAAATTCACTTTTGAAAATACTGCTGTCAAGACTAACAGTACAGGTCCATCAGAGGATTCAACACCAGACTATGGGTATGAAATCATCATCCCTCAAAGGTCTGCCAAAATGGGAAGAGCAGCAGATGTTCAAAACAGCTGTCAAAGCTCAACCACTGCTACCTCAACAGTTGTTGACCAAAGTAGCCCCTTAACCACTGCTTCCACATCAACAAACACTGCTGAAAAGTCCCGAAACAGTGGATAAAAGTCAGCATGTGTCCACACCAGTACCTCCTATTCCACCACCTTTTGAAGCCACTGCTGGATCATCAAAGTCACCAGCAGTGGTTAGCTTAGATGATACATATTTGCAGCCTTCACCAAAAAATGCCATCATTCCATACCAAGGAGATTTAATCTACTTGAGATCTCATCCACCTGATCAAATCATTGGTAACATCAATGAAGGGGTGCTCACAAGAAGCCAAACCCAAAACATTTGTCTTTTTGCTGGTTTTCTATCACTCTGTCAGCCAGTCAAGTACCAAGAGGCACTGAAAGACAATAGCTGGGTAGAAGCCATGCAAGAGGAGCTCCAACAGTTTAAAAGACAACAAGTATGGGAGCTTGTACCACTGCCAGAAGAGGTTAGCCCATCGGCACAAAGTGGGTCTTCAAAAACAAAACTGATGAAAGGGGTATTGTTGTCAAGAATAAAGCCAGGCTTGTGGTTCAAGGTTACAGACAGGAAGAGGGGATTGACTATGATGAAACTTTTGCCCCTATAGCAAGATTGGAAGCTATAAGACTGTTCTTGGCCTTTGCTGTCAACCACAACAAGAAGGTGTTTCAAATGGATATCAAAAGTGCTTTCCTCTATGGTACAATTCAAGAAGAGGTATATGTTTGTCAACCTCCAGGTTTTGAGGATCCATTTTATCCAGATCATGTCTACAGGTTAAACAAAGCCTTGTATGGCCTGAAACAAGCACCTAGAGCCTGGTATGAAACTCTTTCCACCTTTTTACTCTCAAATGGTTTCAAAAGAGGTACCATTGATAAAACACTGTTTCTAAAATGGAGAGGAAAGGATTTAATGATTGTCCAAATTTATGTGGATGATATCATTTTTGGAAGCACATGTAATAAAATGTGTGAAGAGTTTAGGGAACTCATGACATCTGAGTTTGAAATGAGTGCAATGGGTGAGCTGCAATGCTTTCTTGGTCTCCAAGACTAGCAAATGCAAAATGGAACTTTCATTCATCAAAGCAAATATGCTAAAGAACTTTTAAACAAATTTGATATGAATGATTGTAAACCATGCAGCACACCCATGGCAACAAATAAGCTGGTCATGTCTGATGAAAAGGATGAGCTGATTGACCAAACTCTATATAGAAGCATGAATGGGTCTCTTTTGTATCTAACTGCATCTAGGCCAGACATCATGTTTGCAACATGTGTCTGTGCAAGAAGTCAATCAGCCCCTAGAAAATCCAACCTTATTGCTGTAAAAAGGATATTCAGATACATAAAAAGTGCTCCCACACTTGGTATCTGGTATCCAGCTAATGGGAATATCAAGCTTTCAGGATTTTCAGACAGTGACTTTGCTGGATGTAACACCACTAGGAAGTCCACATCAGGAGGGTGCCAGTTTTTAGGTGATTGCTTAGTTTCATGGCAAAGCAAAAAGGAAGCAGCTGTTTCAACATCCATTACTGAAGCTGAATACATTGCTGCTGCAAGCTGTACAGCCCAACTCCTGTGGCTTCAAAATCAGTTGCTGGATTTTGGTATCACTGCCTTAAAGACACCACTCATGTTGGATAGCCAGGCATCAGAAAATATCATCAAAAATCCAGTTTCCCATTCAAGCACATCGACATCAGACATCACTTTGTGAGGGATTGCTATGAAAAGGTTTGATTTATCTGCATCATGTTCCAACTAAAGACCAGCTGGCAGATGTGCTCACAAAAGCATTAGATACTGCCACCTTTGAAAGCTTGGTCTCTAGAATTGGCATACTAAACATGGAATAACAAGCAACATCTTGTTTTTCTATGAATAAAAGCATTAAAATGTTTTCAAAAAATCAAAAATCTATCCTTAAAAATAGTTAAAAATGAAGTTTTCATTAAAATCCTTAAAAGTCTGCCATAACCACTGCTTGTTCAAAAGTCTGATCTACTTCAAAATATCTGTCCACTGCTGAAAGCCATCCCCTGTCCTATCATTTCCTTGATAAACTCTGTTGTTCAAAAGCAGTGTCTTATCCAGTGATATGCTATCCACTGATAGTGAAAATCATCCACTGCTTCCATTTGTTACCGTTGTAACCACTGTCTTCATCAGTAACTTTCATAAAAGTACAGTTCTTCATTTCTTCAGGGGTTGGCATGTGGGCAGTACATAGTGGTCAGTACTTTTGTAACCGCTGCCACGTCAGCCTTCACTTTTTCCTTATAAAACCCCCACTTCACACCAAAACAGGGTTTTACTGTCGAATTGAATTCTCAAAAATTCTCTTCTCAAAGCAGTTTTTCTTCAAATTCCTTCAAAACTTTCTTCGATCATCATCTCCAAAATGACAAAATCGAAGCCATCTTCAAAACCCACTTCCAAATCATCTTCAAAAGAAGCCTCTCAAAAGGCCAAACCCACTGATATTCCACACAAACCATCTCACAATCTTCTGGGCCTCTTCACCAAACCCGGCACTACAGACGCTTTCGATTCCATCCTTGCTACCATATCTGCATCAAAGTACAAAACTTTGTTAACAGCAGATGCACCAATTTACTTGACAACCCAAAGAGAGTTTTGGAAGAATGTAACCCTTGACAAACAAGGTGACACTGTCATAGCCATTAACTCTACTCTAAAGGGTAAAGCAGTCAAGATTACACCACAATCAATTTCAGAGGTCTTTCAACTCGACGATCAGGAAGGTACAATTTCTTTTCCCAAAAACGAGTTAAAAATGATTTTCTGGAAAGAGGGTATAATGCAGAAGTAAAAAAGGACACCTTACAAAAAGGTTACTTCCCTTCTGCAACAAGATTTTTATTTCATACCCTCCTAATGTGTGTTTCAAACAAAACCACTGCTTTTAACGAAATACCATTAAAAATTCAAAATCTGGGATATGCTATTCTTCAAGGAGAAAATTTCAATTATTCTCGGAAAAATTTTTAATGATCTGGTTAAAAATGTTGAAACAAAGGCATTCTTACTATTTCCAAGATTTTTGAGTTATTATTTTGAAAAGAAACTTGGTAAGAGTGATCCTGTTGCAATAAAACAAGGTGACTCTCTTCAAATGCACAGCTTACCTGCTGAAACTTTTACAAGAATGTCAACACCTTGCAAAACACAAGCAGAGGTGCCTGAGCAGAATTTAGCAGCTACCACTGCTCCTCAGGTATCTGCTGCTGAGCCCACTGCTCAAGGTGATCAAAGTAGCAAAACAACTGCTTTGAAACCCACACCTACAATCACCAAAAAGCCAACAAAAAGAAAAACTCAAAAACTCCCCAAACCCATCAAAAAGGCAACTCTGGAGGATGAGATACCAGAGCTACTGCCAGTGACAACACAAAAGTCACAAGAAACCACTGCTGCTACTTCCTCACAGCAGTTGGTACAAATATCTCAACCCTTAACCGAAACTCCTCCTGCTTCTTCTAAAAAAGAACAGGTTGTACACATAGGGACTCCACAATATGATGCTCTGGAATCACTCGCTTCCATCATCCACAGCCCAATGCCCGGGGCAAATTCTCTTTCTACACCAAACATCACATCCACAATTCCCCCACCAACTAAACTTCTGTTGGATGCAATTGATTTGAACCAGGCACTAACCAGTCCTTCTCAATCACCTATCAATGAGAACATGCCTTAACAAATGACTGGGTCTGATGTATCAATCTTTTCTAACCCACCAACACAACCTGAGGAGGTTACACCCCTTGAGTTACAAGTAACTCTTGGTGGTAATCCAAGTGAAGCAGCCACTACAAATGTTGAACCCACTGGTTTACATTTGGACAGTGGTTACATTAATAAGACTTCCTTGGAGGCAATTCCTTATATAGCACCTCTGCCAACCACCAGTGGATTTGTTTTAACCACTGGCAACATCAAAAGGTTGTCAAGTGTTGAAGGAAGAAGACCCCAGTACCAAGACAAAGGGGCATCAATGGTTAATGTTTGGAGTACACTCCCTACCTCAACCACTGATAAAACCACTGCTAGTGGGAAATCAGATGATCCCAATAAATTGGGTGATGGTTTAAAATATCTGGAATTGACGGAACGAGTTGAGAAACTGGATACAGCTGTTGCAGATATCAAAGACATGTTACAACAGTTGTTGATAGTACAAAAGAAGCAATCCACTACTGTTCCACCTCAAGCACCTGCTCTATCACAAGCACCTGCTACAAATGAGCTCTGGAATCTATTTCAACCTTTTCTCCAACAACAAAAACAAATGGCTGATCAGCAACATGAAATACATGTACAAAAGCTGAGAAACATCATGGAGTCTAGGTTCAAAAACACACAAGCAGACATCAAGGCTCTCAAGGCCCATTTATTGAAAACCACTGGCACTACTCCTCCAACAGTTCTTTTTATTGATCAACTTCCCCCAGATAATGCCAAAAAGGGGGAGAAAATTCAGGAGTGGAAGAAGAAGGGAATAGATGATGGTCTTTACATTGTACCAGAAAAAGATGTTATGACCAGAAATATTCCTTTACCAGATGGTAGCAAAAAGGTTGATGTTTCCCAAAATGCACTTGATGAAGCCATAGCAAGTGTAAAAAGGGACAGAGAGGTAAAGGATATGTCAAGGTGGAATGAGGAGAAAAGAGCTTACACGGAGCTGAATGCGCAGGGTTGTTCTGAGCCAAAGGATGCTAAAAATCCTAAGCCAAAAAGAAATCATACTACAAAAGTGAGGGAACCCAAGTCCATACCATCCAGACTCACAAAGCATACTCCAAAACCACCATCCAAAAGCCTTCTACATCAAATCTCCACCCAAACAGCTGTTGTAACTCCTGCTGTATCAACTACTGCTGGTACTTCAGAGGTTTCATCATCTGTTATCACTTCAACATACACCACTTCAACACACACCACAACCACTGCCTTACCACCACCACCATCACCACCAAAAACAACCTCACCACCATCGCCCCCTACCAAAAAGCAGAAGACAACAAATGTTAGTCAATCACAAACCACTGTCACTCAAATCACCACCACTGATCCACCCAAAACATCATCTGCCTCTCCTAAAATAAAAAGGAGAAGGATTTTCATACCAGATGATGATTCACCATCACCACCACCAACATCTTCAACATCTCTATCACTTGTTACAATACCCAAACCTGTTCCTCTCTCATCAGCACCAATACAACAATCAATCCCTGTCATTACTCCTGCAGGTGTCCAATTTCCTCTAGAACTTGAAGCAGTTAGAGAATAGATCAAATCCTTCTACTATGAGGATGACCCTGCTAAAAGGAAGTTGCCATCAGTCAAAGGATATTCAAGGCCAAACAATATTGAAAAATATTTGAAAGTCAAAGCTAAACAGGCAGAGGATATCTCAAAAAGAAATGCACAAGGAAAATCTGATAGGGAAATTCAGCAGAATTACAAATTGTTGCTCACACAAGTCAGATCCTTAGAGCAATTTGCAAAAAATGTATGTCAACAAATCTCAGAGAAAGCAGATGAAACTTTGAGAAAGGACTACATTGAAAGCATCATGGCAACAAAGAAGTACAAGGGAGAAAAGCACATGTACAAGGAGTGGACCATCCCAGAGCTTGAGCAAGAAGCAGCCAGGATTCAAGAAATGATAAAGAATAAGGTCAAACACACTCCTCCAGAATGGTCAAAGTACAAAAAGAATTTGCCTGGAAAATCACTTGAGCTGAAGAGAATGAAAGAGGAACTGGTTGCTGCTGATTATGGGTCTAAACATCAAGTGGCAAGATGGAAAGAAGATGTAGTCAGGGCCACCTACAAAAGGTTGGAGGAACTAAGAAAGAAAGATCCCACAGTTCCTCAAAAGCCTAACTATCCTGAAGCAGAGGTTTCAAAAAGACCATCAAAGTTGCAAATCAGGAGAGCCACTGCTCCAGCTGGTGCAGCCATCTATAAAAGAAGGCCACACAAACAGTTGGGTGGTGAAACCATCCAAGAGCTGATAAAAGGAGATGCCCTTGTAAAAGAAGGCATAAAGAAAATGATTATAGAAACTCTTGGTTTGGATCAAACTGCAAGTGCTGCTCAGTCAGTCATCAATAGGCCAGCTTCACCAAACACCTCATCAAATAAAAATCTCCCAAGAAACCCACCAGGCTCAAAAGTACTAAAGTGGGAAACTGACAAACAGACCCATGTATTGACTATGTTCAGGTCTGGTGGAGAAGTGAAGAAAATAACAAGGGAACAAGCTCTTGGCCTGAGTCTTGAAGATATGCAGGATCTCCTTGATCTTCCACTTGGAAGGGATGAAGATGACACAGATGCCCTAGATTTTGAGTTACAACTTAAAGGTCAAATAAGGGAACTGTTGATGAGGCAATAAAGTTCCACAATAATGAAGAGTTTTGGCATTATCTGTTCCAGGGGGAGATTGTTGGGATTGAACCCTATCAAAGGAACAGATAATTAAAGCCAAAACTGGATCAGAGCAGTGGATCCAGAATAAGCAGATGTTACATACAAGTCTCTCCCCTTGAAAGTGGTTTCAACCTCTGCTGACCTCCTATCTACTGATCGTGCAAACTGCTGACCTACAAACTGCTGATCAAGTAAAGGCCTGATGGAAGACTAAAGCTCTGTTGTTCAATCTACTGCCTTGAGTCAAGCACTGCTGATCCGGATAAGTACTGCTGGGTTCACAGCAGTGGAAGGATGCAGCAGTTATTTAGATGTCTTTTATGTAATGAAATGTAATAGCAGTAGTTAGCATAGCAGTGTTTGTATTGATCAGAGGTTAGAGTTTGTTAGGAGGTTACATGTCACTTTCATGGTGACGTCAGCTTAGATGCTCAGTGGTTTGCTAGTTCCTATAAATAGAACAGTGCTTTGTACTGTTCTATTAGCTATTTGCAAAATTCTCTTCCTGCACGAACAAACACTGAGCTCTGGCTGAGGGGGAGTTTGTATTCAGCATTGCATTATAATCGTAATTGAAATAAATTCAATCCTTCGGTTCTTTGTGAAAAATGTTTGATCAAAGCAATTCTCTCGTTCGATTGTGTGTAAAGTTTGTTTCCATCTTAATTCCGCTGCAAAACTCATTCATCTTCATCTAATTCAAACGTAAAAACACAATCAAAACCAAACTCAGATCCAACACAACCAAACGTGAACTCACTCAACTTTGTTGTTGACTCGTTGTTACATGCCTTACAGGTCGCTAGACGCTTATGGAGCTTGCATGAGGAGGAGGTCGTTGTGGGATACAGACTATTATGTTCCGTACTTAATATTTAAGTCCTTATGAACTTATTAAACCTACGTTTTTTAACTTTAAACTTATGAACTATGGAACTTATGTTTTGGACTTACGTTTTATGCTTCCGCTGTTAACCTAAAGTCGGTTACTTTCTTTTGGCCACCAATTATATTGTGGTTGGTTTATTTACTTAATTACGTTGTTCAATATGATTGGTGGCTCGATCCTGGTCGTGTCACGCCTCCAAGCGGTGGTACTCCGCGTGTGGATTTTGGGGGTGTGACAGATTGGTATCAGAGCCATTGGTTATAGCGAACTTGGTTTTAAAAAGGGGAAAAGCTTTTTGATAAAACCATACTATAACATGTACAATGCTCAACGATCCACAATGACGCTTCGCTCCACGTGCAAGACTCAACACTATAGGTAATATAGGTTATGTTTGTATTGCCTGCCTGCTAGTTTAAGCAGCGCAGTTGATCATGGTATGCTTAGTTAGTGTAACAACTATTGCTTGAAACCCTATGTGTTTGCTCTCTTCTGTCACCCCACACTTACGCACTTTCGCGACACTTTTCTTACCTGTGTTTCCTTCGATGTGAAGATCATGGGTGGACGCCTGAACTTGACTCAAGCCCAGCTGACGGCTCTAATCAACGAACGAGTTGCTGAGGCACTCGCATCAGTTCCAGCAGGAGGTATAACCTGCTATATCGATCTATCCTAGGATGTTTAGATCCTATTCTCATAAACCAACTCTCGTGTTTAATCTTGTCTTTCCGTCCTCGCGCGACAGGTCAGCATGCTCAGCCTCCCGTATGTACGTTCAAAACGATCATGGATTGCCGACCTAGTACTTTCAGCGGCACGGAAGGAGCTGTAGGTCTTCTCCACTGGTTTGAGAAGCTTGAGTCTGTTTTTGAGATGTGTGAATGCCCTGAAGATCGTAGGGTGAAATATGCTACTGGAACACTCAAAGGTGCTGCGTTAACCTGGTGGAAAGCACAGGTTCAACTGCTAGGGCTGGCGGTTGTTAATGCCACCCCATGGAATGGTTCCAAAGAACTGATCAAAGAAGAGTACTGTAGTGGTGACGACATCCACAAGCTAGAGGTAGAATTTTTCAATCTGAAGATGACGGGGTCTGAAATCGAGGCATACACAAAGAGGTCAAACGAATTAGCCATCTTGTGTCCCACTATGGTGGATCCTCCTATCAAGTGTATCGAGCTGTACCTTAAGGGTTTGGTGCCAGAAATTCAAAGCCACGTGACCTCAGCTAATCTTGGCACCATTCAGCAAGTCATCAAGTTGGCTTATCGTCTCACTGATTAGGCAGTTGAGCAGAACAAGCTGCCCAAGCGTATTAGCGCTACTATTACTGATGCTCCCAGTGATAACAAGCACAAATGGGATGGAAATTCGGGCAAGGGTTCTACTTCAGTTCAGTCTCAGTAGCGAAAGACTGATGGCTACCAGAGTCCTGGTCAGCAATCTTCTGGTAGTCAAGGACAGGGTGGATACCGAGGGAACCACCCCAAGTGCAACAGGTGCAACAAGCATTATAGCGGGCAGTGCCACAAGGGTCGCTGTCTGAGGTGTAACAAGTTTGGTCATGAAGCAAAGGATTGCAGGAGCGCACGACCAGCAAATCAAAATCGCCAAAAACAACAACAAGCTCCACAGAACCACCAGCAGCAGCAACAGCAGGGCAATAAAGGATGCTTTCAGTGTGGCGCTGAAGGCCACTTTAAGAGGAACTGCCCTCAGCTGAACCAGAATCAGAACAACAACAACCAAGGAAACGGGAACAACAATGGAGGCAATAATGGAGGCAACAACGGGGGTAACAATAATGGTAATGGTGCCATGGGACATATTTTTGTGCTAGGTCAGGGTGATGCAAGGAACGATCCCAACGTTGTGATGGGCAAGTTTCTTCTGGATGATTTCTTTGTTACTGTTTTATTCGATTCGGGTGCCGATACTAGTTATGTGTCCTTAAAAGTTAGCCAAATGCTTAAGCGCACTCCAACACTTTTGAACACTAAACACACGGTAGAACTAGCAAACGGTAAAAGTCTTGAAGCCACACGCATAGTTAAGGGCTGTAACCTCGTCTTAGCTGGTCAGACCTTCTCTATCGATCTTATTCCTATCATTCTGGGTAGTTTCGACGTTGTTATTGGGATGGATTGGTTATCTCATCAGCAAGCGGAAATTCTTTGCAACGAGAAGATTGTCCGCATCCCTCGTTCTGGTGAAGAACCCCTCGTGATTCATGGCGACAAGAGTGGTGCTGTCATGGGCATCATCTCCTTCCTTAAGGCCCAGAAGTGTTTGCGTAAGGGCCACACTGCCATTCTTGCACTCGTTACTGATGCATCAATGGAAGAGAAGAGAATTAAAGACATTCCTATTTTACGCGATTTTCCTGAGGTATTTCCTGAGGAATTACATGGACTTTCGCCACATCGACAAGTCGAGTTTCAAATCGAGCTAGCTCCTGGAGCAGCACCAATAGCTTGTGCACCTTATCGACTAGCTCCATCAGAACTTGAAGAACTGTCCACGCAATTACAAGAACTCTTGGAAAAGGGTTTCATACTTCCTAGCTCTTCGCCATGGGGAGCTCCAGTGTTATTCGTGAAAAAGAAAGACAGTACCTTCAGAATGTGTATCGACTATCGCGAACTTAACAAGGTGACCGTGAAGAATCGTTATCCTCTTCCACGAATTGATGACTTATTCGACCAGTTTCAAGGGTCGAGCTATTACTCTAAGATTGATTTGAGATCGGGATATCATCAACTGAGAGTCCGAGACGAGGATATCTCTAAAACAGCATTCAGGACTCGCTATGGATATTACGAGTTTCTGGTTATGCCTTTCGGATTAACGAATGCACCTGCGGTTTTCATGGATCTCATGAACCGAGTATGCAAACCTTACCTGGATAAGTTCGTTATTGTTTTCATCGACGATATCCTGATCTATTCTAAGAGTCAGGAGGAACACGAGCAGCATCTACGACTTATGCTGGAACTCCTTCGAACAGAGCAGTTGTATGCCAAATTTTTTAAATGTGACTTCTGGCTTCGCGAAGTCCACTTTCTCGGCCACGTGGTAAACAAGGATGGGATTCATGTTGATCCATCCAAGGTTGACTCGATCAAGAACTGGCCTGCACCTCGTACACCAACAGAAATCTGCCAATTCTTGGGCTTGGCAGGATACTACAGAAGATTCATCAAGGATTTCTCTAAGATTGCGTAACCTCTCACCTCGCTAACTCAGAAGGGTGTCACCTATCGTTGGGTGATGCACAGGAATCTGCCTTTCAGCACTTAAAAGACAGACTTTGTAGCGCGCCTATCCTCTCATTGCCTGAAGGCACAAATGATTTTGTGGTTTATTGCGACGCTTCCATCCAAGGACTTGGTTGCGTGTTGATGCAACGTGACAAGGTCATTGCCTACGCATCGCGCCAACTTAAAGTTCACGAAAGCAACTACACTACGCACGACCTGGAATTGGGAGCAGTTGTCTTCGCACTTAAGATATGGAGACATTACCTGTACCCTACCAAGTGCACCATTTACACCGATCATAGGAGTCTCGAGCATATCTTCAAGCAAAAGGAGTTAAACATGCGACAACGTCGATGGGTCGAGCTCTTGAATGATTACGAATGTGCGATCAAGTACCATCCGGGCAAAGCCAATGTTGCGGCCGACGCCCTCAGTCGAAAGGATACTATACCTAGACGTGTGCGAGCGTTACAACTTACCATCCAATCCAGTCTTCCTACCCAGATACGAGATGCTTAGGTTGAGGCATTGAAAGCAGAGAACATCAGGGCTGAGTCCCTACGAGGATCAAGGAAACGGTTAGAACAAAAGGAAGACGACGCCTACTATGTAAACGGGCGCATCTGGGTTCCACTTTATGGAAACTTACGCGAGCTTGTGATGGATGAAGCGCACAAGTCTCGTTATTCGGTACATCCTGGTTAGGATAAGATGTACCACGATCTCAAGACTACGTATTGGTGGCCTGGTATGAAAGCCCACATAGCAACCTACGTTAGCAAATGTTTGACTTGTGCGAGAGTCAAGACCGAATATCAGAAACCATCAGGCCTACTTCAACAACCAGAGTTCCCTAAATGGAAATGGGAGCAAATTTCCATGGATTTCGTCACTGGTCTGCCTAGATCTCAACGCGGAAATGACACTATTTGGGTGATAGTGGATCGATTGACCAAGTCTGCACATTTTCTGGCTATCAAGGAAACGGATAAGTTTTCTACTCTAGCAGACATCTACCTAAAGGAAGTGGTATCAAGGCACGGAGTGCCAACCTCCATCATCTCTGATCGTGACCCACGTTTTACATCTGAGTTGTGGCAAGCTATGCACAAATCCTTTGGTTCTCGATTAGACATGAGTACGGCATATCATCCTCAGACGGATGGGCAATCTAAACGCACCATCCAAACCCTCGAAGACATGCTTAGGGCATGTGTAATCGATTTTGGTAATGGCTGGGAAAAGCACCTCCCGTTAGTGGAGTTTTCATATAACAACAGTTACCACACCAGTATCCAGGCCGCTCCGTTCGAGGCATTGTATGGACGAAAATGCCGATCACCTCTTTGTTGGGCAGAAGTCGGTGACAGTCAAATCACTGGCCCAGAACTTGTGGTAGACACGACTGAGAGGATTGCTCAAATAAGACAACGAATGACGGCAGCTCGTGACCGTCAGAAAAGCTATGCTGATAAGCGAAGGAAACCACTCGAGTTCCAGGTCGGGGATCAAGTGCTACTTAAAGTCTCACCTTGGAAAGGTGTAGTTCGTTTTGGCAAACGAGGCAAACTCAATCCGCGTTATGTCGGACCATTCGAAATCATTGAGAAAATTGGCAAGGTCGCTTATAAGTTGAATCTACCTGAAGAACTCAGCGGAGTTCACAATGTTTTCCACGTGTCAAATCTGAAGAAGTGTCTGTCAGATGAGACCCTCATAGTTCCCTTAAAGGAGCTCACTATCGACGACCAGCTGCGATTCGTCGAGGAACCAGTGGAGATTACTGATCGAGATGTTAAGATTCTCAAACGTACCAGGATACCTCTTGTTCGAGTTCGTTGGGATTCCCGTCGTGGCCCAGAGTATACCTGGGAACGAGAAGACCAAATGAAACTCAAGTATCCCCAGTTATTTAAGAAAAGTGCAACCACTACTAAGGCTGAAGCTACTGCAGAATTTCGGGACGAAATTCAAAATCAACGGGGGGATGATGTGACACCCCAGGAAAAGCCAGTAAACACCGCAACTTAACTAGTTTCCTCAGTAACCACGTGCTAAATTTCGGGACAAAATTTTCTTAACGGGGAGAGAATGTGACAACCCTCATGATTTCATGTATCCGTACGATTTTTTTTATGATAATTAAAGTGCTTAGTGGCTGGGTTGAATTACTTAAGTATTTCCTGATTATTGTGCCATACTTACATGTGCTTGTTAACATACTAGCCTTGTGCAGAAAATTGACTAAATGGTCCTGAATATTCTCCTATGTGTTAGGAATTAAATGTGTTACAAAAATATATATATATATAATACACTTTACGGAATAATTAAACACTTTAACGAAACGGTATTTAACCGAACAACCGGACATTACCCGGGACACCAAATATTTGTCAAACACATTATTTAATTATTTTGAGCTAGTCATGGTCCCCGAACACCATAACACCCACTAAAAATCATATAACTAACATATATAATCTAGTTACTTGGAAACTAACTTATATTTACCATTTAGTTGAAAATGTTACCCTTTACCCCCCCCCCCCAACCGAATTCGGTCCATATGGACCCACACAAATCATCCACCATGCCTCATATCTTGATTAGATTTTTATTCAATTGTTTATTATGGATCTTGCTTGTTGGTTTAAACAAAATATATGTGAGATATTATAAGTATGGTGTTCCATCACCTCATATCTATCAACTAGATCACACCACTCCTTCACTCTCCTCTCTCTTCCTCTCGGCCACCCACAACCGCCCCCATCACCACCACTAAACCACCATCTTCATCCATTATTCAAGTTCCATTCAAGCATCTAAGGTGATTCAAGGAAGTGCAAACTTGTGGAGCTTCAAAAGGGCTTTGTTCTTGCTTCTTCATCATCTTTTTCTCATCATCTTCTTCACTAGATTCTACCCTAGCCTTGTGCTAGTAGTAAGTTACTTGTACACCCTTGTTCATCTTGTTTCTTGGTTACAAGTTGTAGTATGTTTAGTATGTTCAAATCACTAAAGAAACAAGAACATTAAAAAGATGAAACATGATGTAATAATGTTAGTATGAAGTTGTTTTGATATGTTGCTGATTACTTGCTGATTTACTTGTTAATATTGATGTTAAAGGTCATTGTTGATCGCTAAACATGTTAACGGAATCAATCGAGCACGCTTTAGAATGTTAAAAGCTGAAAACAGGAGGTTGTTTAGTGATTACAGCCAATTTCAGTTGGCTGTAACCGGACCTTAATAAAACGAAAAATGCATTTTCTGAAGTCTAGATTTATGTATTATGAAATACGGTTCTAATGGCACTGGAATCATAATTTTTGGACTTCGTTTACTATTTTTAAAGACCCTTTTTGTAACAGCAGCTAAAGCTAAGTTTTTACTGCAGTAAATGGGCGATATGTTTTTAATCATAACTTGAGTTCTGTGTAGAATTAGCTCATGAAATTTGTACTGTAAATGACCACTGATGTATTTGTATTTCTCCCACTGGAATTTCGTAAATCAGACTTACTAGGAATTTTAAATAAATTATTCCGTGGACTGCAGTCAGAAAAAGATGAATCTGACTTCAGTCCGGAAAATGAATTTTTATAAAATATTGGTAATGAATTGGATCCCGAGATTTTTACACAATAATATTTGGATCGTTTAAGACCTTCTGTAAAAAGTTGGGAATTTTTGGAACAAGTTAACTATTTTATTAAAATCCCCGAAAACAGCCCAGTTTTGAATATAAAAGCCGAAACGACATAAGTAGTAAATTGTGTGTCAAAATATCGGGTAGGTTACCTGAGAATAATCTAACATGTTATATGTCAATAAAAAGTGTTATGTGCAATATCGTATGTTTGTTTATGAACGGGAATAGATGGGAAGTTTATATGGGCATGAACCGTTAAAGTAATGCATGCTATGTGGTAGATGCGTGTAGGAACTTTGTGCTTATTTGAAGTCACTAATAAACTAAGTGGTAATCATACTAGGACGTGATTGACCGACCTTGACTGTTAGCTATTTTTGAGAGTCAAACCGAGCAACCGAGGTGAGTTCACACTTTCTACAAGGCATGGGATTCCCGGTGGTTGGGAATGGGTTAAGAAACTAAAATGAAATCTACATATCCTCCTTGGGTAGGATATGTACGGCCATCCTCCATAGGTAGGATGCCAATATAAATCCTGCGTATTCTCCTTGGGTAGAATACGTACGTTCGTCCTCCTTGGGTAGGACAACAATCTTAAAACCAACTAGACAAAACTCTGTCATTCAGTCCCTCATCTTATATCGACTTAATCGCCGAGGCCAATGGCGAGCGGGTCATTAGTTAATAGCGCTATTAGTTTTAACAAACCTCACACCGTGCCAGTCGGACGGGCGTGTACTAATGGACTATGGCAAACTGTCAATTATGATAGAACATTGACGTAGGGCACTTTATTGTTCGTCAGTTGTCGATATCGGTCTAGTGGTTCATACGGGGAAGCTCCCCACTGATTATGGATATGGTTTGGGTAATAAAAAGGAACTGGTTAAACATACTTTCAACTATGGGGTAACCCCCATGGCAAATAAGCCAACGAAAGTCAAACCACGTTTTCAGAAACAACTTAAATCTAATCAACCAAACGTGAACTCACTCAACTTTGTTGTTGACTCGTTGTTACATGCCTTACAGGTCGCTAGACGCTTATGGAGCTTGCACGAGGAGGAGGTCGTTGTGGGATACGAACTATTACGTTCCGTACTTAATATTTAAGTCCTTATGAACTTATTAAACCTACGTTTTTGCACTTTAAACTTATGAACTATGGAACTTATGTTTTGGACTTACGTTTTATGCTTCCGTTGTTAACCTAAAGTCGGTTACTTTCTTTTGGTCACCAATTGTATTGTGGTTGGTTTATTTACTTAATTACGTTGTTCAATATGATTGGTGGCTCGATCCTGGTCGCGTCACGCCTCCAAGCGGTGGTACTCCGCGTGTGGATTTTGGGGGTGTGACAGAACTAACTGATTTCACCAATAATACTAATTAATTGAAGAAAAAACCGGTTATGTATAAAGGCGATGGAATAATACTTAGGGATTTGAGAAACATACCGATGGATCGATGAAAAACATTTGGGAATCCAACGCAGAGATGAAATGGCGGCTTTGGAGGTGATTAAGAACCGAATGATTGTGGTGACGACGTTGATTGATTTGGGGTTTCCGATCAAGGGAAAGAGAAGAAGCCACGGGTGAGGAAGACGAATGAGGGTTTTAGGTCTTTAGAAGCTTTATATAACCGGGTTAAAAATCCGGGTTAAGATCCAACACGTGGCGTAAAAAATAACATTTACCCATCCATTTTCCCGCCTAAAATCTATTGAGGTTGCACCATCCATTTTCCCGTCTAAAATCCTAAATTCGAGGTTGCACCAGGAGATGAGAACTATCCCAAATCTTATTTATTTGTTTATTATATATAATAGACTAGGTTATAACCCGTGAATACTCACGGGTTGTTAATCTATCGTTCCAAACAAATAAATATATACACATATATTAATAAACGAAAAATTGTATGATGAATAAGGTGGATGAATAAATGATAAAACTGTATGTGGCTGATTATATGAATCGATATCATAACAAAAACTTCATTAGAAGTCGAAACAATTATCGATAAAGTTTGCACAGTAAATAATGTCAAAATTGTGTTATCCATTAAAAGAAACACTAATAGTAAACTAAGTTATGATAAGATGTAATAATTTAAAATTCAAAACCATTAACCATGTTAAAAACTAATAAGCATAACAAAGTAAATGTATATCATATGAAAACCAAATATCCAAAACCTAAATGTAAAAGAACTAATCAGTACTCCTGATGTGAGGTACAACCAATTCAACATTCAAGACTTGATCAGTTTTATCAAAAGAAAAGTGAACCTTATCACCCTCCTTAATGCCAGCACGTTTCATGAATCTCGACCATTTGCATAACACATAACGAAAACCTTCTCCACTCCTCTTGCTGAGTCAGATGCAGAAGTCTGACGGTGATAGGTTTTAAATCAGAATCAAGTTTAGCCATCCTTGAAATATTATCAGGCAGCCGCTGTATTGTTTTTAAAATAAAATTAATAAGAAGAAGAATATAAAAAGAATAATGTATTTTTATGTCAATAAAAATATTTAATATTTAGTAGTTTCAAGAATATTATTAAAACTTACGAAATCTTTAGAAGCCATACGAATAAACTTATAAAGACGATCATCTTGTTGTTCATCAATAGCTGGCTCTCCAACTGAATCAATAGGTGCAACTTCAGGCTGAAAATAACATATAACATTTATTAGAATAAAAATATAGTAATTAAATATATAAAGAAGAAAGCATATGTATAGTTACCTCATCAACTTCTACATTAGAAAAATTAATTTCAACACCGTTTTTACCAAAAATTCTTAAATGGAAATAATTCCCAAAACCTCTTGTAAATAACAAATAGCAACCGGCCTCCAATTGAAACAGACTAACAATTGCATCAATACCAATATGGTGAAACCAACTTTACCATCAAGCGTTTCAATCTTAACGTGAAAGATTTTGTTGCCTATATCTATAATGGAAATTATATCATTTGATGTATATCAAAGAACTTGGGTAGGATAGACTCGGGAATGAGCTGTAGAAAGAATAATAAGAAAAATAATAAAAATGTTACTTTTGTTATCAGAAAACCTAAATTTTACTTTTGTTCAGAAAACCTAAATATATTAACATAAATAAAGAGAAAGTAAAAAATAATCTTACAGTAAAGTGAGATGTTGAAGATAACAGCGACGTCCAGAAAGAGCTACTACTCACAGCATCAATAAAATATGTTACTTTGAATGTAGTATAATCTAAAGGATTGAAGAGTACCAAACATCCTTTTTTCAGTCGTAAATGTATGACAACATTCGACCAACCATGGAAAAAGAAATGTTTTCCTTTGCCTTCGCTTAAAGAAACATTAAATGTTTGGCCATCCTCGCTTTGTATCAGAACATTTGTAGGCGCTTTATCGTTACCCCACAATTTGGACGCAGCGTCTGAAGAAATCTCCTGATAAAGCAAAGAATCGAAAATAAGTTATAATTATAATTCATGTCTGAATTTAGAAATTACCAGTAAAACTTCGTCCGCTCGATTCATGTGCCTACAAAAGCAAGGATCTCTGATACTGCTTCAAAAAAGATGATATTAATAAAACATTACATGTTAATGGTATTTTTGAAACACAAATTACAAACAATAAATAAATAAAGATTGATAACATTAAAAACAAAAAATACCTTGATGAACTTTCACCCATATTGAAAACCTACAAACCCTAATTGTTACTCCTGTTATGGCTAATGTGGAAAAGTGTTTTGTTAGAATATAACAATAAGAATTCGAGATATATATGTAGGTTAGAATTCGAAATCAATGTTATTAAAATTGTTTAAAAAATTAATAAATTTTTGGCAGATACATATTTCCAAATATATATTGATAGAAATCAATTGTGATTGTTTTGTTAGTAATTTGTTAGAGTTTGATGGAACATTCCAAAAAAAATATAATATCACTACGAAAATAAAAAGATTCTTGAAGAAGCAAGAAAAAAGTCAAATATAAATGAATTTGAAAAAATATCTTTACACAGAAACAAAAATTATATTTACGTTTTATTTATTTTATTTTTTTATTTTGAACTTATATGGTTTAAAGAATATGTAAAAAAATAAGACTAAAATTATAAAGCCTTACAAATATTGAAACCAAATTTTAAAAACAATGGTAATCGGTACGTTTTGTTACGTTTTCTTCGACTTCATTTGACAAATCATCAAGCAAAATATTAACTTCCAAAATTTTATAAAGCATGTATGGCTTATTAGATGAATCGATATCATAACAAAACCTGCATTCGACGTCGAAACAATTAACATCTATAAAGACAATGATAATAACATCAAATACTAACACCATTGAACCACATATTTAATTAAGTTTTTTGTACCATTACAAAACATCTACATAAACTACACCATAAGAAAGTAACCAAAGTTTAAACTGTTGTGAAAGAAATCAGCAGACGGACGATATGAACTACAATCAGATTTTTGAATATGTTGTCGCCCTTGGCAATCTTTTTTCATTTTCTCAACTGTCTCGGATCCGCCAGCAATAACTTTAGCTTGTCCTTTTCCTTTAACCTGTTGTGAAAGAAAAATGTTAGCACATCCATGTTTTTACATCTTAAATGTTTTTTTAAAATCTATAGCTATGACCATATATATTCATCAATCGCACATATATATTGAGATAAATAGCAAGAAACCAAACATGTTACAAAACCATTACATACTTAAACATCGCAAATGTGTTTAATCGGAGTTGCAATCAATATTAAGGAACATGTATAAGCAAGTATTACATAAATAACAACCACAATCATCAAGGCAACAATTCCCACAACAGGCAGCGAAAGAAAAGCAAAAACTGGTTTTAAAAACACAGTTTAAACTGCTATAAAAACCTTTTAAATTCGTAAATTTAAATGAATCTAAAAAGCACTATTGTTTGGATATAATTCATACAGTACCTTACTGAAAGATGGATTTTCGTCAGGAATATAAATGTTATCATCTTCCTCTATATCCTGGAAAACATCAGTTGGAAAACAAATAAAATATGGGTAAAAATGGATATAAAATGTAATACTTAATAGATACACACCTTCAAAAGCGTTTCATAGTAATCAGCCTTAGATATTTGAAACACATCATCTTCATCGGATTCAACTTTCTTGCTCAACCTTATTCCTATCTCGTTTCGATAAACCGTTAAGCCAAATAAAACATCATCCAGTTTTTCGAATACCAGTAAATCATCTTCTTGTATGCCAAGATATTTGCAAACTTCAGGCCATCCTTGAGAGAATACATAACTTGAACCAAGCTTACTTATGGACACCATCCACGAAGAACCCTTATAAGATAATTCATATGAACCAGTTGGTGGGTTGTCCCCAAAACATTCTTGAACAAAAGCATCTTCAATGATCTACATAAGATAAAACATAATACATATAATTTAAGATTATAAGTTAGGTAATAAAGTGTGAAAAACCTGTTAGCGACAAAATGTAATGAAAATAAAAAGATATTCCGTACTGTAACACCCAATTTTAGATAACGATTAATAGTGAAATAAGATTCACCACAAACGCCATTAATATAACATGAAAGATTGAGACCAAAATGTGATAATGGAAGAAATGTGAGCAAACAATCCTTTTAAAGATTAAGGTCTGAAACAACTGTTTGCCATCCGTCAGTTAACACTGGCATAGATTTTACTCGTTTCAGCCTTACTACCCATTTTTTCCCACTTGAATGATCGACATGCAGCTTCTTATCTTCCCAATTCTCTCCATAGAATTGATTAACAAAGGTGATAGGTACATCATGTATATATATTAATATTTAGTATATTTAGTATTATAACTTTTAAACATAAAAAATACTAAACAATAATACTCAAAAAAATGAATTTTAGGTAACATAAACAATGCTTACTATACTAAATGATGACGGGTTCTGAAGAAACTTTACAAACGAACAATACATTATCAAACCTGAAACAATAAATATGGTAAGAACATTGATTTCAAAAAACAAAATTATCACATTATGAATCTTTACTGAAAACTAATACTTACAATATACATAACTAACACTACGGAGAGAATACTGATTCGACTGCACATAATGAAGATTCACATAATGCAAAAACCGAACTTAAATGGTTCACAAATCTAATCTTTATATAACCGTAGAGTTCTTAAAACTAACTTAAATGGTTCGGAATTTAACAGTTCTTATAACGGTATCTAAAACATTCTAACTGAATCATTAAATATGAAATCATCAATGTCCGTTTAGGACTACATTACGATTGGTAAAAACACACGTTAAACATAGAATAACAAACATAAACTAAAAAAACTAAATTTTATACAATTAAAGAGTCAATCTTACTAACAAAAGAGTATAACTGATTTAGATTTCAACGATTGGTCTACAATCAACGTAATGGAAGCGATTAAAACAAAAATAATGAAAAACCTAACGGCGATTAAATGTTATTACCAGTTAATAAAGATTTCGACTACGAAACCGGCGCCGGCAAGCTATCGGAGGATGGTTCTCGTCGCGTCTTCGAGTATCTCCGTTGAACTTCGAACTCCGGCAAGATCTCCGAGTTATACAAGAGGGAGTTCTAGTGCATCCAACGAAAGAAACGAACGTGAACGGAGTGGCGGTTTCCAGTCGTTCCCTCCTTCTTCGGCGAATTTCTGAGCCCTAGAAACTGTCGCCGATTAACTTCCTCCTTGTGATGATTTGAAAGATGAGATGATAGTATATGTTGTTATGTAATGTAATGATACAACATCTATTAATTACAACCGCCACTTTTAAAAAATACATCTAGACCCCCTATACTTTAAAAATTGACGAAAATAAGAACAATTTAACAATAACTTTATGTTGTAATGTTTATATAATTTTAATAAAGTGTGTAATTATTACTATTATTACATATATAATAAAAGTACTAAATTGTTAATTATTGTTTAAATTATAAGTATTAATGTTATCAATTTTTTACTAAATTTATATAAATAAGATATAGTTGTTAATAGTAACACTATATTATATATAACAATTAACAATAAAATAATTTGTTTATGACGCGTGAATACTTACAGGTTGGATACTTAAATAATAAAATTATATATTAATAACATGAAAAATAGCAAAAAGAGGAATGCTAACATATATATATGAAACAAAAATTGAATTATCAAATACAATTAGCAAAACAATGATGTTCGGATAAATCAACCTCATAACAAAATTTTAAACTACAATTTCCCGAATATTTCTTTGTAAACAACGTTTGCAGTTTTATTTGTCAGCCTCCCATCTTTGTCAAATATTAAAACCTTAACGCCATCTTTGGTCTTTACTCTTGACAACGCAACATAAAGTTGACCATGTGAAAACACGGGGTCTCTCAGGTATAGACCAACTTTGGATAGAGATTGTCCTTGACTTTTGTTAATAGTCATCGCAAAACATACGGTTATTGGAAATTGCCTTTGTTGAAACTTGAAAGGTATTTTCTTGTCAGATGGTATCATGCTAATTCTTGGGATGTAAGTTCTTGAACCAACATTACTTCCCGATAATATCTCAACCTCGATAACACGTTTACCAAGACGTGTGATTTGAAGACGCGTACCATTACACAGACCGTTTTGTTGATCAATATTCCTCAAAAGCATGACCGGAACGCCCAATTTTAAAACCAATCTATGATTTGGTAATCCTGATACTTTCACACTGTTTAACACATCTGGATTATATAAATCTTGATGTAATGGATCGTTAATTTCCTCAGTCGGGCATAAACTATCAGAGCTAAGATACTCTACTTCTTCACCGGGAAACAATGCAAGCAAACGATCATTTATCTCATGAACAACTTCATTCTTAGGAGCGAGTATAGCTCTCTCAGAAAAGTAGTCACGGTCTTTAAAACGATGAAGAACTGAAGGATATACAAAGTCAATCAAACCTTGAATTAGATCATTTTCATCAGTTATTAAAAGATGATCAGGTATTTCAATATTTGCATCACTATCGTTAGAATCACCAACATTGCCTTCGTCGATCTCAAGAAGCCATTTACCAAATTCGTTTATCTCCTCGATGTTTGAGCTACTGGATACAACAGACAAACGTATGTTCGTTGTCAATTTTAACACCTTGCAACTCGACCAGATGTGGGATGAACATAAAGAGGCGTTTACGATTTCTTGCCTGCTTCCATTTTGTACAACAGGTAGGATTTGTCTAAAGTCACCACCAAAGACAATAGCTTTCCCACCAAATGGAAGTTCTGAATTTCGTGAATCACACACACTCAAAACATCCTTCATTGTACGATCAAGAGCCTCGAAAGCATGTTTGTGTACCGTCGGTGCCTCATCCCAAATAATCAACTTGGCTTCGTTTAGAAGATTAGCGATTTCAGTATTAGGCTTGATATGGCATACCGAATCTTCATTGAGATTAATTGGAATATGAAATCGTGAGTGAGCAGTATGACCTCGTGATAACAACAAAGATGCAATACCACTTGAAGCAACATTAATAACAATCTGTCCATTGCATCTAATGGAAGCACCTAAAGTTTTCCACAGAAAGGTCTTACATGTACCACCATAACCGTACACAAAAAACACACCACCATTCCCACTTCGAACATCATCCATAATTTCATTATACACTGTTCTTTGATCATCGTTTAAAGAGCTGTGAAGATTATTGAACCCAGCCCTAAGTTCATCCGTGTCAAAAGAAAGCTCCTCATTTATCAGACGGTTGCTCTCGGACATTAGAGAGTCATCATCAGGATAAGGCATTGGTGGGAACCTGTGCAAGCTGGATCCATTACGAAGAAGATTTTTTTTGATTTTGGACAACGTTATATTCTTTAAACGTTCGTCTGAAACAATGAATCCTACAATGAAAACGAAAAATGTTTAATATAACGAAACAATTTGTTAATATAACATCACAAAATATAACAAAAGGCTGAAAAACATACTCCTCATGCCAGTATCTTTCCGCATATTATATAAAATGTCCTCGGACAATAGCTCCCACGTTTTCTCCCAAAAAACTTCAGGTCTTGAAAGCGTATTAGACAATAGTAGTGTTCCAAACAAAGAACGTAGATAATGACCGTTTCCAGTGAAACTGGATTCTTTAATACACTCGATATATTCGTTTTCATCATCTAACAGACCACGTGCATAACACGCATCCCTAAAAGTAGGATAAACAACACCATCATATGTTGTGATTTCTTCAAATAATCGTGGTCCTTTAACCTTAGTAAGAAGAATTCTTAGGTAATAAGCCTCACCAAGAGAAGGAGACGCAGAATAAATTCTCCCAATAACAACATAATTTTGGCGTGGCTGCCAGCAACGATCTTTTAACTTCCACACATATTTTGAAGGAAACACAACATAAGTAAGTTTTCTTGCTTCAGGCTTAGAATTGTTCATCTTCATCCATTCTAAGAAAATTGAGGAATTTACTTGAGGTTTGTTTAGGACATCCTCAATATCGTCGTCGCCACTAAATACAACATTTTGTTGTCCTGGAAGATGAAAGGGTAATCTCATAACAGAAGGATACATATAATGAACATCATTGGCAAATATTCTCCAGCTGGCTTCACATGCGGAAACATATATAGCTTCGTAATATTCTTTAATTTCATCTTTTGGGATCTCCTCATCGGGACCTCTGTCTGATTCAAAAACAGCAACAGTGGCTCTATCAGGTCCTTTATTAATGTATTTAAACAAATACTTAATTGAACCATCCTGATTGCACCACTCCACGTTGATGTGCGCCTGATATCTTTTAAGAAGCTTTTTGGTGTATGGAACTACACTCCTATTGTCCAACGTAACACCCTTCTTCACAACTGTGTGACCAGAATCTCTTCTCCTATAAACGGGAAATCCATCAGAATCAATGGAAGTGGATTCCAAAAACCTCTTTGGAAAATTCTTAGAACAACGGTTCCCAATCATGCATGGACATTTCATGTTGGCATGTCCGCAAGGAGCATGAATCATAAAGTCACTCACAAGAGAATACAATTCAGGATCCTCGTTTTTATCAGGAATTTCAGCTGAGATAAAGGGATCAATGTGTTCAACTGTAGGAAGCTTATGATCAGCTTTCATGAATAAGCAAATATGCGCATGTGGCAAACCACGCTTTTGAAACTCAGCAGTGTAAACAACTACAGAAGAAAAATACTAACGATTAGTAAAGTATAGTAAATAAAATGTATCAGAAGACCAAAAAATTGTATAAATTCAAAGTGGGTGTAAATAAACAGCATTGACATGCCTGCATTAATATCACCAAATATTTTTTTTTTGCTTCATATCTTTTATCAGTTCATCAAGTTTCATCTTAAACAATCGACAAAGTATGTCAGGTCTGTCTTCTGGTTTAATTGATGAGTCACCAATAAACCTTACAATTTCAGGCCATTTGGGATTACATGTGATTGTGATAAAGAAATCAGGATACCCATACGTCCTACATAACGCCATAGCATCCAAGTAGTTTTGCATCATGTAGCGAGAACCACCAGTAAACGATGATGGTAATATAACAGGTTGTCCTGTATGACTCAAATCACTCTGACCAACCTCTTGAACATTTTTAAGACTGTTAAGCGACTCAGATCTTAGTTTGATTTGTTGAAAACGTATGTAGTTTAGCCTCTCACTTTCAATCATTGCGTAGGCATCGACTAAAAACTGCTGAAACAACCTTCTTGCATTAAGAATTAGAGAAAACTTGTTCTGCCTATCCTGAATTCTATAAGAAAAAAATTCCCTCATTGTACAACTTGGTCTTGTCTTCTTTGTGTTAGGACCAAAATCCCTATGAAGAATGTTAATCCTATAGCCATCGTCTCCGTATAGAAAAAGAATTGGATACTGTAGAGCAAGGTAAGAAGGATGTAACTCGCTAATACGCTTAAGGACTCCTGAACGCTTTTCGACAATAATATCATGACCATCTATCTTGAGATCAGGTTCATCAACTACTAAAGCAGCAACTTCGGAACACATAGGTAAATTGTAAGTCCTACCGTCCCGATCTCTCTGTGAGATTATCCGAAGCTTAAGGGAAACATTAGGATTCTCATGGAGATGGTCTCGTACCATCCTGTAAGTTTTACCAACATATTTTGAGACTCTAAAATGTTGGTAAGAAACTTTATAAATTTAACATCAAGTTCCTTTGCCCTTAAAGAAGCTTTGCTTGTAGAATCACTGTAAGAAAATGATACATTTTTAATTACAGTTTTAAACATTGAATTGAAAAAAAAAATAGTATTTTATGTTGTAACGTAATATTAAGATACGTAACAAAAAAAATACATACCCAAATAACAACTCTCTATTAGAAAGCTCATTCTCAGTATCATAGATATAAAGCTGTGAAAATTTTGGCTGGTCTCCGTGCTTAGGAAGAAGACTACCCATACTATGTGCATTCTGACCGCTGATTCTATAAACAAATGGAGCATTTCCTTTTTTTATTTTAGTATCTACTTTTCCTCCCATTGAAGTAAAGGAAAACATAGAATTGTAACGTCTTATGTTCTTTAAGAAAAACTTGCTTTCCGAATCTAAACAGCGAAAAAGCATCTGATAAGTTGGATCAGAATCTTTATATTCAGGCAAGTCAACTTTACCATATCCACAACATAAGCTATATGTTTGCTTTTGAAGTGTAATGCGACCCTTTCCACCTTCGGTTGGCCATAACTTTGCAAAGCATAAACCACACATAAGAGATTGGTTACCATGGTCAACGTAATCTGAACATTTAACACAAATTGAATAATTAAGTAGGTAAAATAAAGTATGAAAAAACAATGAATAACATTAATCAGTTACCTTTAGATACGCCTTTGGTGGCGTCTACCACAACCTCATGAACATGATTTTCATTATCAGAATCAAGAGCAGCCATTGGTATGGGTTCTATTTCAATTGGTTTATGAATAAGTCTACGCTTTCCAGAAGACATTTTTTAGCGAACTAAATTCCGAGGTTGAAGTGGTTATGTTACGTTTATTCGTTATTCTGGGATTAAGAGAATGGCAGTCATTCATTGGTAAAGTTGATGAGCTTGCAATATTATCTGTAGAACAAAGAAAAAATAATTTTTCGTTAAGTATATGAATTATACAATTAAAAATATATGTAACAATATAATTATAAAATTTACCAGGAGATATACGATTCAAAGAAGACATAGCATTAGAAAAATGTGGTACACTTGGAACTTGCGAACGTATGTTTGTAATACACGAAGCTGGTGTTATGTTTTCTTTGTTTGCCCTCGTGGTACGTCGTGTTGATGTAGAAGAATCTTGCAAAACATTTGTCTTCCTATTCTGATTTGAAAATGCTCCAGATGAATAAGCTACATTTCTCGAAGAATTAAAATTATTTCCTAATCCAAAAAAACAGAAATATGATAATACAAATAAGTATTTAAAAAATAATTTGTTCACATCTTTTATGTATTAAAAACAAACAAATGTGAAACATCACCAAGTAGTCACTGTTTGTTTTTGGTTTACAAACCTGGTATTGTGTTTTCTCTGTTTGCAAACGGTGTACGGTTGGGTGTTGTATACTGATCTTGTAGTACATTTCCGTTCTTCTTCAAAGTAGAAGCTGTTATAATGGAAGATCTTACGTTAACGGACGAATTTAAATGATTGCCTAATAAAATATAAACAATCATTATATAATAAGTAATATAACGAAATTGGACTTCACGAACTAAATTAATAATGTCAAATTCGTAACATTATCTAACATAAAAGTAAACTTACTTGTCCGTATAACAGTTGAAGATTGCGTAGGAAAGGTTGTGATTGACAAATTGGGAGTTAAATTCTCTTTGTTATTTAAATTCAATCGTGTTGATGATGAAGACGTTGAACCACCACTTTTAGAAATGAATTTTCTAGTAATCCTTGATCTTTTACTATCAAGGTATAGTTTTCTTAACTTGCGCCTGTGTTTAGCCTCAACAGCTGTAATATTAAAATAGAAAAAGGAATAAAATTTTACATATGTAACAGTAAACATTAGAGATCATACAATAGTTATAAAATTACTTTCTTTATTGACCAAAATGTGAAATCTACAACTTAAATATGATTAAATATATTAAATACGTATATGCATAGAAAAATGATAGAAAATTTACCTCTAACAAAATAATCCGGAAGTGCTATTGATTTTGATTTCTTATTATCAAGATATAGTTTTCTTAACCAACGTCTATACTTAGCTTCGTCAACTACAATGAAAAAAAAGTAAAGAAGTAGAAAGAAGTATACAATTTAGAACAATATTGAATCACCGTTCAGAATGAAGGACGATGTAGTTGTTAGACATAAAACGTTTTCGAAAAAAAAAAACAAATTCATTACTATTTACCATGTTTGAGATAAAAGAAAAAAAAACACTTACAATAATTAGCGAAGCCAGGGTGTGGACGTTCAGAAATATATGAATTCAAACCTATTATGCATTTTTTTAACCACCACAAAAAACTACAACAAATAGCTTTACAATTAAAAACAAACATGTAAATAAATAAAATTATAACGAATTACATAAAAACTTACTGGAAATGTAAAGAGTGATGAAAAAAATTTCATCCACCGTAGAAGGAAGTTAAGAATGCAAATTCAAATAACCTTGAATATGTTTGAAAGTGTGTGAACTATTTGTATTTATAGACATAAGCTATAAGCTATTTATGAAATTAATAATAAAGATTACTAAAATCAATTGCAATCAAATTAATGACCTGAAATATGGAAACAATCTTATATTTATTAGTTTCGAAAATTAAAGATAGTGTGTGATCACTAAAATCGAATTGCTAAAATTTCGATATTTCAAAAAATAACTTGAGAAATGTAACTGAATAGTAAAAAATGACATAATTACGATATTTCTTAAAATAACTTTAGAATTGTAACTGAATAGTAAATTATATTTACCCACAAATGGTTAATGTTCAGTTCATGAAAAGTAATTAAGTAAGGTGAAAAGTAATATTTAATTTTTTATTTTGTTATTTGTATATTATCGCATCATTACATTACCAAAAAAAAGTAATAAACGTAGTCTCATAAAATAAGGAATATAACCAAACATGATTCCCAACCAAAAATATTATACGATAACTCAAAATGTCATAATATATAGGCAAACCATAAAATGTCTTGAAACATCAAAAAGTCAAAACAACAAAATAAAATTCCAATAGTAAAATACCAAATAAATTGTTTTTTTTTTTATTATTACCACCATTTGCCATATCTCCTTTATCAATTCTTGCTTACATCTTCATCAAGATCATTCTTCTCAACACACATGCGAGGCTTACTTGCTGACGACCTCAATCCCTCTTCAATCAAATAAACATCATCAAGGTTACGCTTCATATCAGAAGATGATTGCTTCAAGTCACCCACGTAATCCTTTGAAACAGGTGTGGTGTTATCCCCAGTGTAAGAATCAGCATCTTTAAACAAATAAACAAATTTTAATAACACAACTATTAAAAGTATATATAAGTTTATTTTTTTAAGTTATACCTTAGAGCATTCACCACCAACAGTTTGGAACTCAGACTGACTCATACCAAAAGAATTAGAGACATCAAGCTGTAAAAAATTGGAAAGCAAAAGACAATTAGTTGAACATATTTTAAACGGTTTTGAAAGTGCAAATATATATTAATAAAACAATCGCTTACTTGGTCAATTTTAAATTTTTTGTTGAGCTTATCCAAGATGTCGTCATCAGTGGTAACAACTGATATTCCATAATTCTCCACAGCATTGACAATATTAAAGTCAGTTACTTTAATCACGAAAGCACACTTTAGGTTAACCAACGATTCAAATTCAACTGGATATTCTCTTGGAATCTCATTTGTCTTCAGTAACTATATTAAAAATAAATATAATGTGTCGTTAGAATAAATATATAAAAAATTAATTTAATTAAATATAAAGTATAACTAAATTTAACCTCGTCCTGAATTTCTATAAGTTCCTTTGTAGTTTTCCCAACAAACTTCAGCGCCTCATGGTCAAACAATGTAAGTGTCACCGTACCGGTTGAATCTTGAACCCGAATAGGTATTTTAAACCTTTAAAATAGTATTTAAATAATTAAAAAACATGCACGAATAAATAATATAAACGACCTACGTTGTTGAATGAACAATAATTAGAATTATGAATAACAAACAATACCTGGACAGCGGGAAAACTTCTTTTCCATTACAATCCTTGTTAGAACATTGATACAACTTCTCATCTCTAAAATCACTTGTTCCATCATCCTTATCATAGGTTTCAAACTTTTGCTCAACTTTGGACTTGCAATAGTTACACCCATCATAATACCACATCTTATCTGAAACGATTGCTACGATAGTTCCAACAACAACCACTTTCTTTGGCTGTTTATATAATTAAAGAAAAAAATTCATTTAAATTTTGTAAAAATTTGAAATATAAAACATGAAATATGAAGGAAAACCTCTATGATTGAGCCAAGATAAGCAATTGGTGAAAAAACATCATTGTTTAAAAATTCATCTTCCACAGAACACATCATATATGACCCAGCATGGCTACTTGACTCAGTTGAAGCAGCAAGTTTTGAAAGAAACCTACAAAACAGTTTGAATAAACAAAAATGTTTATTTAAGAAAAAATACAAACAATATGTAAAGTTGATAAAATTTAAAAAATATGTTTAAATAATAAGACTCACTTTTGCTTGAACGATAGCATCTCATCAAAATTGTTGTTAATGAAAAGTCGTGAACCATCAAAGTTATTAGAAAATCCCCATTTACCTATTTTTAGGTAAAAATAAATTAAACAATAAATAAAATATATATAAAGTAACAACATCTATATACATTGTTTGGTATAAATTGTGCTATGAGTTAAATACCTTTGTATGTCTTAACAGCACCAAAATAGACAACAACGACAACATGTGCTTCACGCTTTTCACTAACCATGTAAGAATACATGTCCTTAGCGTAATTATCCCAAAGAGTTAAATCGATCTGAAATTCTCTACAATAGAATATAAGAAAAAAAAATAAGTTTAACAACATTTTGTAAAATTTAAAGCATAATATGGAAAAAAAACACAATTTATAAAATATATTACTCAAGATCTTGAAGCTTAAGATTGAGGCGTTTCCCTTTACTACCATCCTTTTTGTTAGTCTCCTCCATCTTATAACAAACCACAACATAACCAATGAAATCTAACAAAAAAAGAAAATAGATGTAAACATATATAACAACATAAAAAAAACTATAAAAACCGCAAACAAATAGTATGGTATATAAAGTTTGTAAATAAAAAGTAACATACCTACTGTCGTACCCTCTTTTATTTTCTGTGAAAGAACAACATGAAAATCAACATAATTGAAAACGTACTGCGGATCTTTCCATTTATTGCACTTTTCCACAAACGTATGTTAGTAAAAAAATAGCTTCTGATTGTTAGGAACAATCTTGAAAGATGCAGTGTTCGCAGCAAGAGATGGCCGTTTTATGATAAGGCATTCATCAACATTAAGATGTCTCTCAAACTTTGAAAATAGCTTATGCAAGCAAGAAGCTTGAATCTTGGTAACCTGTGGGTAAATAAAGAATAACATGCAAAGGATATGTTAAAATGCACTCAAAATCAGTATAATTAAAACAAAAAAGATGTATGGTATTATAAATATGTAAGAAACATAATGCAAATAAGAAAAAAAAAATCAATAATTTACCATTTCATCCATCAGTATCATATCAATACGATACGTCTCTCTTTCATTACCTCTCATCTTCTTCCTCCACAAACTAACAATTTTCACCTTGATAGTGTAGTTTGTGCTAAGAGTATCGATATCGTTCAGCAAGGTGATGTGACATTCGTTTTCCATTGTACCTACGTATAAATCAAATAAATTAATAGACTGTGGAAAAAAAATAGTTTGACTTAAAAAGAAAACATAGTTCACCTATTCAATGAACGTTAACAAATAGATGTTTTTTTTTTAAATTGAATAATGATGGAATAACAAATGAACTATTTATATCAAATTATAAAACTTAATATTTTTAGTAATAGATTATGAATATTACTAATCAAAATAAACGTCCTTTTTAAAATACAATAATTAAGAAAACTGTATAATTTATAATTAGATAAAACGAATTAACATAAATACAAATTTGTAAAAACAGAAACTGTACATAGATCCGCAATAATCATATTCATTAAAAAAAATTCGGGTTGACTTGATAAATTTAAATCTTATTTACAATTATTAAAATTTTATATATTTTACATATTTTCTATATATATATAGAGAGGGAGAGAGAGAGAGATATATATATATATATAAAATATATAAAATATAATCTATATCTATAAGAATATACATATAAATATTAAAATCAAATTAAACATGCAAGATACATTAAAATTATTATTCTACAAAAATTAGATTCCATATTAGGTAAAATTGCTTGTAAATTAATAAACAAATCAGTTTAAGTATCATAGTTTTATATTAGATAAAAAAAGAGTTCAAATAATGTTTAACATATTTTTGTTTAAAAATCGATAGAAAAAATCACAAAATCTATGTATGTAAATCAATTATTACTGTTTCCTTTTTGGTTTGACATAGATGAAATTTTCGAAAAATATATTATGTTAATAAAAAAATATACATTTAAAAAACCTAATTCAAAATAAAAAAGATTACATAAAACAATTAACATTATTTTAGTATCGGTTTGGAATAGGTGGAGAAATAGTATATGACATGTTAACTGCTAAAGTATCGGTTCGAATGGTTGAGTGTAGGAATCAATCTCATAACCAAAAAAACTTTTTGATGTGGAAATAAAGAAGACAAATATGAAAAAGGAATATAATACCAAAATGGTGCTATGCATTCAAACCAAGACTAATAGCTATTTATCAGACTTTTCACAAAAAAAAAAAAAAAAATTTTAAGTAATAACAGTTCAACGGATAACATATACAACTATCCACCTTCAACCATGTCAACAACTACATACTACAAACATAACCGTCTAACCATACTTGACTAATACCCACCACAGATCAAAAAACTAAAACAAACTACCACATTAACTGTTCAGCCAAAACCAAGCAAAAAAACCACAAATGCCAACAGTCACGCACGGGCTCTTTTCTTTATAGTCTTGTGTACAACTTTCGTCAACACCAAAAGCTGCGAAGACTTGATGTACTTAAAGAAAAGAGTGGCGCCGAACCGGATGTGATTTGATTTCAAGAAAGATGACCACTTGGTAAAACCATACCTGTAACCATCACCAGACTTCTCGGCTCTTGTTTTCATATTAATTAGCTCACGCCTTAGGTTCTGGATACTCACGTCATGCAAGTTGTCAACAGAAAGACAAAGATCACACGAAACATCAACAGGTAAACGCTGAGAAATGAACAGAACATATTAATTATTAAACTTATTAATCAAAGAATTTGTAGACATTTAATAAAAAAAATTATTATAACCACATCAGAAGGTATACCAGTCTGCTTTCAGCAACTTTTGTGAACTCTAAAAATGAATTTTTTTCGACCTTTTGACTTTACGTTTAGGGTGAACATCAGCCGTCGACGTGGTGGATCTGCAAGCCTTACGCTTTGGTTTAATCTAAATATTTAAAATATATAAAATAAGTTTAATAGTTAAAAAGAAGTATAATGATTTCATGAATAAATTTTATTAATATACATTACACAATGTGTACTTACAGAAAGGTTTTCAGAAGGCTTCGTCACATCAATGTCTACACACTCATTCTTGCTAGGAAAATTTGAACGAGTACGATAGGCGATATTATCGAGATCCATATCAAGCTTGCTTTTCCCCTAAAACAAAATAACAACAATATGATAAAGTAAAATACATAATATGGTACAAAATACAATTTACATATTTAAAAATTATAGAAAATTATTTTATTAGTTCATATAAACCTTTGGATGAACAGTTTCATCACCACAAACAACCTTTGACTTCCCTTTCGTGTCAAACTTCACAAAAAATGAATAACAAACAAATAAGGATATCATGAAGTAATTAATAGAATCTATATAATATATAAACAAACTTATAAAAAAATATTACATGACATTGAGAGGTAGCAGACGGAGTATTTTTCAAAGCATCATTCTTTGTATTCCAACCATCCTTGAACTACATAAAATAAAATAGTAGCACAATTAAATAATATACGTATCTAATAGATATAATAAGATCTGTTACTAATTTGAAGTTATACACTTACCAGGTTCTTAGCATCTTCCATCTCAATTTGAGCACCTATAAGTCGATCAAAGTTGGAGTCGTCAGTATCCTAAAAAATGACATCATAAGTTTAAAAAAAAAGAATACAACAATGTAGTGGTTGTTAAAGTTTGTTAGTATATATTAAAAAATAGTTACATACATTAAAAATAGACTCAAAATTTGGTAGTTGAAAGTCACCAACACTATCACCAGAATGACCGTGTTCAACATGACTTTCATTAGTCTCTTGCTTCTCCTTGTGTTTAGACTACATACAAACATTCCACGTAAGATAAGACTAAAAATATAGTATTAATAAATAATTAATAATAAATTATATAACACTAACCGCATTCACTAAATCAAATCTTTCATCTCCGTAAATAGAATCGTCCAAAACAACAACTTCAACTTTCTTGAAATATATTTCAGTACCTGTTAAGTGATTAAAAATAGATATCTCGAAAGTTTTATATTGTAGGATCGTTTGCACGACCAAACGAGTCGTTCAGAAGAGATCTCGTCCAATACGAAAGGCGGAAACAGACGTATCGGAGTTATTTCAGCTGAACTGCACACAGTATCACTTTAACTGTCTCTTGTATTGATATCAGATCGTTTTACAATGCTGGAGACACTTCGGCAGAGCTTCACTACCGGAATCGAAATGTTACCAATGAATTGAACAAGGCACCTATTTATAGACCTCACCATTTTGCACGGAATGATTCACACGAAATGGCATCTCCATTTCGTGCGAAATGGACAATGTACCAACAGACTCCCCCTTGAATGTTGACAAAGTCTTCAGTGTCGAGTCTTCGGTATGTCAACTCTTCAGTCTTTATCAGTCTTCTCGCTCTCTTCAAAGCATTCTCCATTGTAAGCATCCTCAATCAATCTCTTTCTCTATTCCAGAATCTCAACCTGACTCTATCTTCTCTTGATCAGATCTCTTGATTCCTTAAGTTCTTCAGCATCAGCAGCTTGCATGAATATCAGGATTTCAAATCTGACTCTCTATCATTCATACTCCCTCTTGAATGTTGATCCATGATCAGAAACTGACTCTTGCATCTTCAGACTCCCCCTTTCGATAAGCAGGGATCGCTGTCTGGAATTCTCGTTCTAGGATCATGACCTGGCTCAAATTCTGCTCACGCTTTGCAGCTTTCACAGGTTCAGGAACGTTTCCTGGCTCTCCTCATGCTGAAAGTTCACAAGAATCGGAATCTGGCTTTCGCATATCTTTCAGGAGTAGAAACCTGGCTGCTTCTACCTGCACAATCTCTACCTCACAATAAATTTCACAAATTTAATACTTTGACAAATTTATATTCCTCTTGCAGGTATCGTTTAATCATTAACAATTTACTTTTGGATAGATTTATTTATAAAAAAATTTCATTTCAAAATCAATTTTCCCAACCCACTGTTGTTCATCATGTTTAGCACTCGGAATTTTGAAAATCAGCTTTCCAACATCAGTTGTCGAAAATCTTTTTGTATTTTTCAAAATTTTATGCTAAAACACACTTAAACTCTTTTTGGATTTTTGTTTTTAATGGAAAGCAGTAAAGAAATATTTACAGACAATATTTTTGTGAGTTTGTGTAAGAGGATCATATCAGTTTATGAGATAAATCACTAACACCGTTAAGCTTTAAACATTTTAAGTTCTAAACGATTCACTTAGATTGTCAGTATACTGATCCACTTAAATTTTCACATAAAGTTCAACTGTTTCGAGATACGAGATTAGTGTTTTAAGAACTTAAACTTATTCGCGTGTCCCACCTCAGAATATACTCCCGTATCCAGACTCCTATATTCAGTCTTACAGGTGAATGTACACTAATGATATCTGTAAAGAGTTAAATGCGAGACCATGAGAGCTTAGGCTATTGCTTCCGCAAAATCAGAGAGATGATGGTTCGACTTTAGGTGTGTTCCCTTTAGAGAATCTTTTCTTCAACAGCACATGATTAGCATTTTTCAATGTTTCATCATTTTTTATGCTGAGAGCGAGCTTTAAGATTAAAGTAATGCAAAGTATTATACGAGGACTAGGCTATTGCTCCCGCAAAATCAGAAGTCCAGGTATAATACCCCAGATATCACCACGCACAAAGACCTAGTATGTCAGAAATAGAAAGCCCTTTAAACAAGATTTCGGGGGTTACCCATATATCCGAGAGATGTTCCCCACGAGATAAGCAAGTTTGATAATTAGGTTTATATCTCGAATACAATCTACTAAGCGTGCGAAAACCTACTGGCATATCATCAGTGAGACCGTTTATCACATTTAACTTTCCAATTCTTTAGCATGCCGTGAATGTCCACTGATGTACTATCATTTCCTCTTTTTCACAACAAAACTCTTTTTCATTTTCTCATGTTTTTGTTGTTTTTCAATATTTTTCAATCAAAAATGAGTTTTGTGTTTTTTCAAATTTTTGAAATTTCTAAAATTTTTACTCCCCCTAAAATCAAAAATATGTTTCAATTTTTTATTTTCAATGAAAATTTGAAAACAAATTGTATAAATAAAGTGACAACTGTTGTGAATTGCTTCAAAACGCCATTCACTTGGCATAAACAATCAGAACTCCCCCTGACAACAAACTATTTTCCCATTATGATTTCAAAACACTTAAGTTTGTTTTAATCAAAATGGTTTTTTCCGGAAAATGAGTTTTGTTGATTTCACCACTTGTAGAATTGGGGATTAATTCATCACTTTGATTTCTCAACCATTTGTATGAAGGTTAAATCAAGTTCAACTTAATCACCTTGATTAACCACTTGTAGGTGAAAACCTCTTTTTCAATCACATGTAGGTTCACTCATCAACCATACCATTTGTAAAATGAAATATGACAATTTTGAGTTTTACCACTTGTAGGTTTCTCAAACAAAAACATTTCAAGAATGATGCCGATTCCTGCTCCACGATTACCAACTTGGGAGCTCCGGCAAGTCCAGAGTTTTAGTCATGATAGGTTCTATCCTAGTTACTAACCTGGGATGACCCATCTTCATCTAGTTTCTTCGTTTTCAATTCATAAAATTCATTTACCCCTTTGACCTTCCCGTCAATCATTTTTCCAAAAATATTTTGCACTGTGAGGTTAAAGGCTTTTTCAAGATCAAATTCTTTCTTTTCAGAAAAAAATTGATTTGAAATTTCAACTTTTCCAATTTTTGATTTTAAATTTTCAGCCCGCAATGGTGGAAAATTTTCATCATCCAATGGCGGAACTGAATTTTCACCTTTTATTTCAACTTGTGGCTCTTCTGACTTTGACGAGTCAGATTCATCGCCAGAAAATAGCTCCTCTGATTTTGACGAATCAGAATCATTGCTAGAACTATCATCAGATTTCTTAACAACCCACCTTTGATTGTTAAGATTCACCTTTCTTTTGTAAAAACCTTTTGAACACTCACCAACCTCAAACTTTGAATTTTTGAAAATTTTAAATTGTTTGGTTGGTGGTTCATTATCAACCATCTTTTCTTTCAGTTTTTCAGAGACTCCCTGTTTTGTTTGGATTGCCTTTGGACAATTCCTGGCAATATGATCAATTGTTTTGCATTGAAAACAAGTTCTTGTCTCCTTCTTCTTCTAAGCAACTTCCTTCCTCATTCCCTCTTGCTTTTTAGCAAGGAATTCTTTGTTTGTCTGCTTCCTGAACAAATTTTCTTTTTCTTCTTCAGATGATGTTCCTGAAACAAAAATAGTTTTTGGTTTATAAATTTTCTCATTTTTATGATTTTTTGATGGAATAAAACCCAATCCTTTCTTTTTGAAATTACCGTTATGGTTTGGTTTCTTTCGATAACCTGAACCAGAACTGTAACCCTTTTTCTTGTTTAACCTTTGTTGAACTCTTGAGGTGTATTGTTTAGGTTTTTCAGTAAGATTTACATCTTTTATTTCAGAAATATTAATTTCTATTAGTTTGAAAACCTTTTTAATCATTTCAGTTTTAACACCTCTTATTGGAAATTCTTCATCAGAATATAATTTGTCAGAATCATTCAAAGTATATGCTACTTTGAATGTTTCATCATTCAAATTATTTTGTGATAACAGAGAATCTTTATTGTAAACCCGTTTGCCCTTTTTTACTGTTGGACTTGACGTGTCGGACTCAGACTTTGACTCTGACTTTGACTCCTCCATTTCATCCTTATCCAACACCTGATCGACCACTTTCTTAATTATCTCGGACTCATGATCAGTGTCGGATGTTGTGTAAGTGACATCAATGTTGTCTGGCAAGTTATCTGAAGGCTCAGATTCCCACTATAAGTTGGTTGCCTTTTTTACTCTTTCTGAATTAGGATTTCGTGGAGAATATCCATTCTCAAGCGGGGGTGGACACTTGTTATAGCCAAAACTTCGTTTCTTACCAGAATTCTTCACTTCAGTATCCTCTTCTTCTTCAAATACCTTCATGCCTTCAACTGTGGGATAAATCCTGTCAATCACATAAGAAGAACATGAGTAACTTTTCAATAATTTGTTTACTCTCTCAGTTTCGATTCTCTGAGTTTCTAACTTCTGTTCAAGCTCAGCACACATATCAATGTAATAATTGACCATTTCCTGCTTTATCATGTATGCTCCATTGAGTGTCTTCATGGCTGTAGCTTGTTCACTGCTTGACTCGTTGTATTGATTAATGGCTTTGTTTAAGACATCATACGATTCTTTCAGTCTGTTCATGTTGTGAATCAACTCATTGTTTTTCTTTTTCATAGTCTCACAATTTTCACAAATCTCAGACACCTTTTCTGCAACAGCTTCCTTTTTAATCTCGAAAGCTGGAATTTCTTTCTGCTTTATCACTCGAACCTCTTCTTCATCATTCTTACCTTTCATTCTTTCTTTATCTCTCTCGGCTAGAAATTCTAAATACTCTTTCATTCTTTCTGCATAATATGAATTATCATCATCAC
>JARYGA010049539.1:0-42355 GCA_030545235.1 Helianthus tuberosus
ATAGTTTAACATACCGAGCAAACCAACGTGAGTTCTCACTCCTAAGGCATGGGATTCCCGGTGGGTTGGGAATGGGATTGAATAACTACTCGTACTATCATTACTATTAAACTACTTTTCACTGTCCTCGGGTTGGGAAGGGCACGTACGTAAAACCTATGTACACTCATACTTGCTACGGTCCTTGGATTAAGAAGGGCACGTACGGATACGACTAGTCTAATAACATAAAACATGGGAAGCCCCCACTAATCATCGCAAACATGTTTGGGAAACCGCGATACAGATTAATACGATACACATGGGAAGCCCCCACTAATCATCGCAAACATGTTTGGGAAACCGCGATACGTATTCATATGATACATGGTTTACGAAATAAACATACGATTTACAAACACTATAACTAAACAACCAACTGTGAACTCGCTCAACTTTGTTGTTGACTCGTTGTTACATGCCTTGCAGGTCGTTAGGTATCTATGGAGCTTGCATCGGAGTGGGAAGAGTCGTTGTGGGACATGGACAGCTGGGTGCCATGCTAAACTTTTGAAACGTTTAAACTTATGACCTGGTTTTAAACATTATGCTTTCGCTTGCAACTTAAACTATTGTTTTGTTTAGACACTAATTGTATTGTGTTGGATTTTTATATACTACTTACATGCTTGTTCAATATGATTGGTGGCTTGATCCTGGTCAGTCACGCCTCCAAGCGGTGATACTCCGCGTGTGGATTTTGGGGGTGTGACATGTTGGTATCAGAGCCATTGGTTATAGTGAACTTGGTTTTAATACGGGAAAAGTTTTTGTTAAAACCAGACTATAACCTGTACAGTGCTCAACGATCCACAACGACGCTTCGCTCCATGTGCAAGACTCGACACTATAGGTGATATGATACATGTTTATATTTCCTACTTGTTAGTTACAAAGAACATTGCTCATGGTATGCTTAGATAAACGTAAAAACTACTGATTGAAAACACATGTGTGCTTACTCTCTTCTGTCATCGCACTTTCGCGAACCTCTCTCACTCATGTTTTCCTTTGATATGAAGATCACGAGTGGACGCGTTAACCTAACTCAAGCCCAGTTGGCGGCTTTGATCACTGAACAAGTTACTGCAGCACTCGCAGCTGCCCAGCCAGGAGGTATAACCTGCCATCACAACTTACTCTAGGATCTTTAGATCCTACTCTCGTAAACCAACACTTGTGATTAATTTTGTTTTACACACACAACAGGTCAACACGGTCAGCCTCCTGTGTGTACTTTCAAAACCTTTATGGATTGCCGACCTACTACTTTCAACGGCACTGAAGGAGCTGTAGGCCTCCTCCACTGGATCGAGAAGCTCGAATCGGTCTTAGAAATGTGTGAATGCCCTGAGGCTCGTAGGGTGAAGTATGCCACTGGTACTCTCAAAGGCATTGCTTTGACTTGGTGGAATGCACAAGTTCAAATGTTAGGGCTGGCAGCTGCAAACGCCACCCCATGGAACGACTTCAAGGAACTGATTAAGTGAGAATACTGTAATCTTGATGACATCCACAAGTTGGAAGTGGAGTTCTTTAACCTGAAGATGACGGGGTCAGAGATAGAGGCGTATACGAAGCGATCCAATGAACTGGCTGTGTTATGTCCAACTATGGTGGATCCTCCGATCAAACGTATCGAGCTGTACCTCAAAGGCTTAGTACCAGAGATTCAAAGCCATGTGACTGCTGCTAACCTTGCTACCATCCAGGATGTTACTCGTCTTGCTCATCGTCTCACAGATCAGGCAGTGGAACAGAACAAGCTGCCTAAGCGTATCGGTGCTACTCCTACTACTACTACTACCACTACCACTACCACTACCACTACCACTACCACTACCACTACCACTACCACTACCACTACCACTACCACTACCACTACCACTACCACTACCACTACCACTACCACTACCACTACCACTACCACTACCAACCACTACCAACCACTACCAACCACTACCAACCACTACCACTACCACTACCACTACCACTACCACTACCACTACTTCTGCCATTCCCAGTGACAACAAGCGAAAATGGGATGGAGCCTCCAGCAAGGGTTCGACCACAGTTCAGTCCCAGGCGCAACAGCGAAAGATTGATGACTACCAGAGTCCTGGTCAGTAATCTTCTGGTAGTCAAGGGCATGGTGGATATCGAGGAAACCTCCCGAAGTGCAACAAATGCAACAGACACCACAATGGTCAGTGCAACAAGGGTCGTTGCCAGAGGTGTCTCAAGATGGGTCATGAAGCTAAGGATTGCAGGAGCTCACGACCTGTGAATCAGAACCATCAACATTAACCACCCGCTCCACAGAACCAGCAGCAGCAACTGTGAGGCAACCGGGGATGATTTCAGTGTGGTGCTGAAGACCACTTCAAGCGGAACTGCCCTCAGTTAAACCAGAATCAGAACAACAACAACAATAATCAGGGCAATGGGAACAACAATGGGGGAAACAACGACGGCAATGGTGCCCAGGGTCGAGCGTTCGTGATTGGTCAGGGTGACGCAGGGAATGATCCTAACGTGGGGATGGGTAAGTTTCTTCACGACGACTTTTATGTTACTGTTTTATTTGATTAGGGTGCCGATACCAGTTACGTGTCTCTAAAAGTCAGTCAAATGTTAAAGCGCACACCAACACTTTTGAACACCAAGCATGTCGTAGAGTTAGCAAATGGTAAAAGTCTAGAGGCCACACAGATAGTTCAGGGTTGTAATCTTATCCTCACTGGTCAGACTTTCTCTATCGATCTCATTCCTATAGTTTTGGGTGGTTTCGACATCGTCATTGGGATGGATTGGTTATCCCAACAACAAGCAGAGATCCTTTATTATTCCTGTTAAGTTTATTAACTTTGTTAAGTATGTTAACTTTGTTAAACCCGTTAACGCCGTTAAGTATGTTAAAGGATAATTATGTTTGATTGAACTGCGAAAGACATGTATGTGAAACATGAATTGTATGAATGTGATTAACTGTTCGAGTGATGCATGATGTTAACTGCAAAACACACTTTGTGACATAAATTGCATATGAATCTTTACGAACTTGAACTGATTAAGTGTACGTGCGTACTATAGGACATGACTGATTACTTGTGAGTACATAGTTTAGCATACCGAGCAAACCAAGGTGAGTTCACACTCCTAAGGCATGGGATTCCCGGTGGAATGGGAATGGGATTGAATAAATACTCGTACTATCATTACTATTAAACTACTTTTCACTGTCCTCGGGTTGGGAAGGGCACGTACGTAAAACCTACGTACACTCATACTTGCTACGGTCCTTGGATTAAGAAGGGCACGTACGAATACGACTAGTCTAGTAACATACAGCATGGGAAGCCCCCACTAATCATCGCAAACATGTTTGGGAAACCGCGATACGGATTAATACGATACACATGGGAAGCCCCCACTAATCATCGCAAACATGTTTGGGAAACCACGATACGAATTCATACGATACATGGTTTACGAAATAAACATACGATTTACTAACACTATAACTAGACAACCAACTGTGAACTCGCTCAACTTTGTTGTTGACTCGTTGTTACATGCCTTGCAGGTCGTTAGGTATCTATGGAGCTTGCATCGGAGTGGGAAGAGTCTTTGTGGGACATGGACAGCTGTGTGCCATGCTAAACTTTTGAAACGTTTAAACTTATGACCTAGTTTTAAACATTATGCTTCCGCTTGCAACTTAAACTATTGTTTTGTTTAGACACCAATTGTATTGTGTTGGATTTTTATATACTACTTACATGCTTGTTCAATATGATTGGTGGCTTGATCCTGGTCAGTCACGCCTCCAAGCGGTGATACTCCGCGTGTGGATTTTGGGGGTGTGACATGAACCTCCTCCCTCATACTCATATTTTGATGAACTAAGGTATGAGCCTTCTTACTCATACTTTGAGGAACCAAGATATGAGTCACCACCTTCATATGCTTACTATGAGGAACCGTGGCGTGAACAACCCACCTCATATGAGTATTATGAAGAACAAAATTGTGACCCTTATCCATCATATGCTTACAATGAAGAACAATGGTGTGAACCATATACTTCATATGGGTATTATGAGGAACAAAGGATCGAACAACCGGATTCAAGCTTTGAAAATCCCGATCCTTACTCTATCACCGAAGTGACTGATAGGATATTAGAACACCTGAAAACTATCGAACGCTACATAAAAGAATCTCACGCAAGGGAAGAGGAGTCCCGCGCATGAGAAGAATTAACTTGTAATAAAGAAGAGATAGTTGAAGAGGTAAAAATGGAAGAACAAATTAGTGAGAAACCAACACATGAGTTAAACAACGAAAAAGGTGAGTCCGTTAATGTTAAAATTCAAGAAGAATCTAATTTTGAAGAAATTAATCTCTTGTCACCTTCTTTTGAAAATCTTTGTTTAGTACCCACTCATGCTAAGTTTTTAAAAGAGTTAAACACTTACACTAAAATTGACGAAACGGTAAGTATTAAGTTAACTAGTGATCAAACTTCGCTAATAAAAGAAGACCCATTTGAAATCAACATTACACCGGTTCCGTGTTTTTTTCAAAATTCATTTATTAGTAATGTCACAATTGATAAAGATCTTTGCGTTAACATAATGCCCAACTACATTTTCGAAAAATTAAGTATTAGTGATTTTTCTCCACTTCAAATACCCATTTTTCTATCTAATCGGAAAATAATAAAATCAATCGGTGTAGTTGAGGATGTCTTGGTTCAAACAAATCAAATGGTAATCCCAACCGACTTTGTCATCCTCGATGACGCTCCTCTAGTGTTGGGACGACCCTTTGTAAAAACTCACGAAGCTTTGAAAAACCGGAGGTTCAACAATCTACCTATTCAATTAGGGGCATTTAAAAAGAGTGTCGATCTTGAGCGGTCAATGAAATATCCATTCGGCAATAATGACCCCCTAATTGAAGATGAAGATGAACCACCCGATACAAGTGAAAAGTTTGACCACTTTGTTGAAGAAGAGGTCGCCATAGAACAAACTTTTAAAGTTCTTGATCAAAATGAGCAACCCAATAAGGAGTCTCCTAAAGACCCATCTTTTGAGCTCAAAGAACTTCCAAAAGGTTTGGAATATGCTTTTCTAGACAAAGATGGTAAATCACCTGTAATTATTTCGTCTAAATTAGGTAGTTTAGAAAAAGAAAAATTAATTAAACTTTTGAAAAAACACAAAAATGCGATTGCTTGGAAGCTTGTAGACATTAAAGGAATAAGTCCTTCCATGTGCACGCACAAAATTTTAATGATTGATGACTACAAATCGGTAATACAACCACAACGTCGAGTAAATCCAAATGTTCAAGAAGTGGTTAAAAACGAAGTCATCAAATTACTTGACGCCGGACTTATTTATCCTATCTCAGATAGTCCTTGGGTAAGTTCCGTACAAGTAGTTCCAAAGAAAGGAGGTATGACGGTAATAACTAATGAAAAGAATGAATTAATTCCAACAAGAACCGTCACAGGATGGAGAGTATGTATAGATTTTAGACGATTAAATGAAGCAACGAGGAAAGATCAATTTCCTTTGCCCTTCATTGATCAAATGCTAGAAAGATTATCCGGTCATAAATTTTACTGTTTCTTGGATGGTTTTTCAGGTTACTTTCAAATCCCGATAGCACCCGGAGACCAAGAAAAGACAACCTTCACATGTCCCTATGGAACTTTTGCTTATCGACGCATGCCATTTGGTCTATGTAATGCCCCCGCAACCTTCCAACGTTGCATGGTGGCCATCTTCCATGACATGATAGAAAAGACAATGGAAGTCTTCATGGTCGACGTTTCTATCTTTGGGGATTCATACGACCAATGCCTCGATAACCTTGAACGAATGCTATCCCGATGTGAGGAAACAAACCTCGCCCTTAACTGGGAAAAATGCCATTTCATGGTAACGGAGGGAATAGTACTCGGTCACAAAATCTCAAGCGAAGGAATGGAGGTTGATCGAGCCAAAATAGACACTATTTCTCGATTACCACCCCCATCCTCCATTAGAGCTATCAGAAGTTTACTAGGGCATGCCGGATTTTATAGGCAGTTTATCAAAGACTTTTCTAAAATTTCAAGGCCTCTAACAAAATTACTTGAAAAAGATGCCCTTTTCATCTTTGACAAGGATTGCAATCAAGCATTTCTAACCCTAAAGGAAATGCTAGTCAATGCACCTATCATGATAGCGCCTGATTGGAAATTTCCTTTCGAAATCATGTGTGATGCAAGTGATTTGCGGTTGGATCTGTCTTGGGACAAAGAAAAGAAAAGCATTTTCACCCAATTTATTATGCTAGTAAAACACTTAACGATGCACAAGAAAATTACACAACAACTGAAAAAGAGTTACTAGCTATGGTATTTGCTTTTGATAAATTTCGTTCTTATCTTGTTCTTTCTAAAACTATAGTCTATACAGATCATGCAGCCATTCGATATCTCTTCAAAAAGCAGGACGCAAAACCACGTTTGATTCGGTGGATTTTACTCCTCCAAGAATTTGATATTGAAATCAAAGACAAAAGAGGAGCAGAAAGCACCGTAGCAAATCATCTTTCGCGCTTAGAAGACCCAGCTTTGGAGGCAACCAGGGACGAGCAAATCAACGAAAAATTTCCAACAGAGTCCCTAGAAATGGTGGAGTACAAAGAAGAATCATGGTACACCGACTATGCTAGCTACCTAGCTAGCGGTATAGTCGCAAAAGGTTGGCCACATCATCAAAGAAAAAAATTCTTTGCTAATTTGAAGCATTATTTTTGGGAAGATCCTTATCTTTTCAAAATGTGTGCCGACCAACTCATCAAACGATGCGTACATGGTAGCGAAGCACGAAGAATTCTCCGCCATTGTCATGAAGGTCCATACGGAGGACATCATGGTGCCGCTAGTACCGCACGAAAGGTATTTGATTCAGGATTTTATTGGCCAACCATTTACAAAGACGCCCAAAGTCTTGTCAAGACATGTGATGCTTGCCAAAGAACAGGTAATATTTCTTCCAAAAACGAAATGCTCCAAAACGGCATTCTTGTTTGTGAAATTTTTGATGTGTGGGGACTCGACTTTATGGGACCTTTTCCACCGTCAAAAGGAAACAAATATATACTTGTGGCAGTAGATTACTTGTCTAAATGGGTCGAGGCCGAGGCACTTCCAACAAATGATGGAAGAGTCGTGGTAAGATTTCTGAAAAAATTATTCTCTCGTTTTGGAACACCTAAAGCCTTAATAAGTGATAGAGGTACCCATTTTTGCAACCATCAACTTGAAACTTTTTTAACAAGATATGGGGTCTATCATCGGGTCTCAACAGCATATCACCCTCAAACAAACGGACAAGCCGAAGTGACTAATAGAGGTTTAAAACGAATACTTGAAAAAACCGTAGGGTTAAATAAAAAGAAATGGGCCGATAAATTAGATGATGCTTTATGGGCTTTTCGAACTGCTTATAAAACAACAATAGGTACAACCCCATATAAGTGAGTCTATGGAAAAAGCTGTCATTTGCCAGTAGAAATAGCACACAAAGCCTACTGGGCAATTAAAAATGTAAACTTAGATTTAGAATTTGCTGGTAGAAATCGATTTTGTCAATTAAATGAATTAGACGAATTAAGGAATTATGCATACTCAAACTCTGAAATTTATAAGGAAAGAATGAAAAACTTACATGACAAACATATTAAACCTAATGAATTTCGAGTAGGAGACCAAGTTCTTTTGTTTAATTCACGACTTCGATTATTTCCTGGTAAATTAAAGTCTAGGTGGTCAGGACCTTTTTCCATCACCCATATTTTCCCACACGGTGCAGTAGAAATTAAATCTCGAAATGGAATTCCATTCAAAGTCAATGGCCAAGGGCTGAAGCTCTATCAAGGATTCATTGAGGATGAAGAGGAAGAAATCTCGCTTCAAACGGCCGAAAAGTGAAAGCATCAACATCATACCTGGTAAGTTACGAACAAACGGGTCGACATCTAAACCGGTAAGTTTTCTAACCAAGTTTTTGGGAAACAAAGGTACTCACACGAGCACTAAAATATATATATATATATAATTTCTCGGCACGAGGCTGTGTCCACTGGACACGGGGCCGTGTCCGCGCGACTGTCGGGATAAAACCCCTTTTTCATAACAGTTACTTCATTCCACATGCCCCGTTTCCCTGAAAACTCTCTGGTTCAGGCGATTTTCCATAGATTTTCGACGTCTCCTCTACTTCTAACAACATCAAGGTATGATTCTATCATCATTAGTAGTTAGATTAAGCATTTGCATGTAGTTAAAACATCAAAAATTTGGGGAAAAATCTAGGGTTCTTGAACTTCATACGGATCGAACCTCAAATTTTTGTATAAATCTGTTAGCATTAGTTTAGATTCATGTTATAGGAAGTAATTCCACTTGTATTGTTCAAAGATTCGCCTGATTTCTCATAAAAACCCCAAACCCTTGTTTTTGAACCGAAAAAAGATAAAATTGAAGGGGTAAACGGTTTGTTTTGGGAGAAACGGCACTTGGGGTTTCATTTTCGGGGGAAACCGCACCTATTGGACCAAAAATTTTCAAGTTTTTGAGTAACAGACGCCTGGACACGGGGTCGTGCCCGTTGAACACGGGGCCGTGTCCAGCTAGCTGTTTTCAGTTTTCTCCGAAATTTTCACTATTTCGTGCTAACTTTTTGGTGTAATCTTTCAGATGTCAAAGAAATTTACAAGGTTCAATGCAACTGAGCAAGACGCTAAAGCAAGATACGATGTGCTTCGAACCAGATCGGAAGAATACCCATGACAAGTGTGCATGGATCTGTTAACATTGGTGAACCAACTTGACCGGTTTAACAACCTCGTTACCGGCCCACTAAGAATCACCCTAACCACTCGACTTTGCTCGGTCCACGAGTACAACCTAGAATTCTATAGTACATTCGTGTTCAATTCAAGGTGTGGCCCATTTGACCATGATGGGGTGGAATTCCGATGTGGGGGGACTAAGTACTCGATTTCGATGGCACGGTTTGGGTCAATAGTTGGGTTGTATCCGGAGGAAGATGCGGGTAATGAGGAGAACACCAGAGGGGTGCGAGAGTTGGATGAAAACGAGCGCCAAGCCGCTTGGGCTCAAATTGGAGAAGGGCATTACAACCCGAGCAGCACTAAGAGCACTAAGCTAAGGGACCCGCTTTACCGTTACATCCATAGGGTCCTCGCTTACTCTCTTAGCCAAAGGCATGATAGCGGTGGCATTGTTGGGTTGAGAGATTTGGTGGTCCTTCATTGCATTCATAACCGCAGACACCTCGATGTTCCGTACCTCCTGCTCTGCAACATGCATTGGAACTGGCTTGCTACTCCACCAACCCCTATCTTCTTCGGGGGGTGGATTTACCGTCTCTTCAAGCACTTTGTGAACATGCCCAGATCTTTCCAAAGGAGCCCATGCTCGGGAAGAGTGGACATACATATTTGCCGCTCCATGAACTTGATCTATGAAGCCGAAGACGGGTCGGTTAGCTTCCAAAGAGTCCAAGGGCATGCATTGAACCTGCAAGAGGCACTCTTCCTTCACACTCCACAGCATCATCAGTACCAGTACCAGCCCCACGGTGATCCGGGCCAATCCTCCTCACAAGGAGGCGGTTTTCCTAACTTCCAAAGTTTACATGATTTGTTGCAGGAAAACCCACCAGGAACACCTATAACATGGCGAGCAACACGTACACCCGGGTAGGAGCAATCAAGTGAAACATTTCCGACATCCAAGATGACATTGGGAATATCCGAGAGTACATAGCAGGGCACGGTGGAGGAGGTGATGACGATGAGGACGAGGACATGGACTAGGCGGGAGGAGTAGAGGCAGGAGCGGTTGGTTGGTGATCCCACAGGTTAACCCCCTTTTCTTATGAACAATTTCCGGCCTGCGTACCGTGTGTTGAACAATTTACTTTCCTCTAACTCTTTTTTATTTTCTGCATTTGTTTTTCTTTTTAACTTTATGATATGGATGTTGAACGATGGTAATTTAGGATGCTTGCTATGGTTTGGTGTAGTGTTTATTGATAAAACAGGTACATACGAGGCTTAGAGTACTAAATTTTAGTACTACTAAAGCCGGAGCAGGAAAAACGAAGCCAGAACCTGTTTTTCACCTTTGCAGATTGTCCACACGGAGTCGTGTCCAGCCGACATGCCCACGTGCCCACTTCCCCAGACCTGTTGTTTGTCTAATTCTGCAGACTTTTGCCAGACACGGGGTCGTGCCCAGTGGACACGCCCCCATGTCCAACTTCTGTAAGTTTTCGTTACTGGCACTCCGACACGGGGTCATGTCCATCCGACACGGGGCCGTGTCCAGACGCCCAGTAACATAAATTTTGTTTTTTCACACCTTTTTACACATTCAATCAACCTAAAAACTTATTTTTGGGACACATTGAGGACAATGTGTAATTTAAGTATGGGGGGATGCTAAAACTTTGAATCTTGCAAGTCTTAATCACAAGCCTTACACAAAACTCTATTGGAACCGCTAATCACCCCAATTTTTTTTCAAAAATTTTTCATTTTTTTACTTGTCTAGGTTTAACTTGGGCATTTCAAATTCTAAAAAGGTAATATTTTTACAAATTTACAACCGATAGCGTCGTGATAAAAAGAACCAACATAGGAAAATATGAAATGACATGACAAGTTTAGTTAAAATTTGATTATATATACTTGATCACATAAAAAACCCATTCCCACAAAAAGTGAGTTTTGAGCCTTTATTGAGCATACAAATACATATCTTTAAACTAAATGCTCATTTTTCGTTTCTTGTGTGAATAGCCGCTTGGTTCGTACGACTCTAGAACTTGCCACGACGATACATTCCCGATCCTTACCAACTTAAACCCGAGTAAGTAAATGATGGAGGCATTAGGACTAACCCTTTTTCATTTCTACACCATTAATTTTTCTTTTTTTTACCACCTACCCAAAATCCCCCTAGTTAACCCCTTTGAGCCTAAACCTTTTCATTTCTTAACCCAAAAGCAAACACCCTTTCACCCACCAAAACCTTTTTATTTTTAACCCTTTGTTTTTAGTAACAAGCTCGGTTTTTCGTATGACTTAAAAAAAATTGATGATGAAGCAAAAGAGAAATAAACAAACAAGTTTATCAAAAATAACTTTGTTTGAATAATAGCTTCATCAAAATAAAAACTTCAAAAAGTCTTACGAAAACCGACGCTTTTTACGCCTTTCGCCCTTTTTACTAACCATTAACCCAACCACCTACCATTAACCCATGCCTAGCCCTTCACCCAAAAGTCCTCTTGATATTTACAAAGGTATATAGTAAAAAGGAGGAGGATTGATTCCTTGGCAAGTCTATGGTAGGAGTAAGTTCCATGCCGCTATCGAGTGATTCACTAAAATACATCTTCGGCCGAGTGTTAAGTGATCCCCCGTGAGGTATGTGAACTTGTATATAAATAGAATTTTAAAAAGGCATGTTATGCCCTAATAAGTAATTTATCTTATGTAATGTTTTAATTAAATCATGACGAATAGGATTGTAAATAAATAAAAATAAAACTTGATAAAGAATCTTGGAAATCCCGACACTCTATGACAAGCCCAAAAACCTTCTCTTCTACCCATTCCATTTGGGAGTGTAAAGCCACATTATAAAGAGTTTTGCTTGAGTACAAGCAAAGATTCAAGTGTGGGGGTATTTGATGTGCACAAAATGCAACATATAAATTACATCAATTGTGGCATAAAACTAACCATTTTTAGTACTATTGTTGGAAAAAGTGTGTTTTTGTCTTCCTTTTGTATTTTCAGGATTAAATGAGCTCAAATTAACAAAAGAAGCAAAAAGGCAACTAAATCTAACATGAATACAAGAAAAGGAACAAACGTTGCATGCCCGGCCCCCCGACAGCATCTTCCCAAGAAAAAACAAGAGAACAGAAGGCTGAACACGCCCCGTGCTCAGTGAACACGGGGGCGTGCCCAAGTGCCAGCATAAAAGACAAAGCTATAGAAGCTTTTATCACCCACCACGGGGGCGTGCCCAGCGGACACGGGGCCGTGGTCAACTCTAAGATTCACAGAATCTGAGGAAATCTTGATAGTACAGATATGCTTCTGCACACGGGGGCATGCCCAGCGGACACGGGGGCGTGGTCAACTAATGCAGACAAACTGCAATTAATGAAGAAAGAGAAGAGGATGGACACAGGGCCGTGCCTAATGGACACGGGGCCGTTCCCGAGCTGCTGTTCAGCCTATAAATAGGGGTGCTTGGCTCATTTGCAAACCATCCCTTGGCACACCACCTCTCTCACACTTCACCCACCACCATCACAACACCATCATCCACCACCATTATCCATTGTCCATCATAGAGTGTGTGAGTCGTCTCGGGATCCAAGTGTCTAGTGTAATACTTTTTATTTTTAATCTTTTCGCACCTTTTACTTGGTTATGTATTAATGAATTTAATAACTAGTTTCTTATGTTGAAGGTGATTCTTCCTTATCGTTTGTCTGTGGTGTCTTGGCATTATTTTACTGTCTATATAAAATAAAAGATTTTCACCATTCAGATCTCCACGGTCTATATGGAGGTATGTTGGCTACCTGGTCGGGGGTTAAGGGAACAGTTTGGTAAGAGTCTTGCCTTGTTCAGTGTATAGATCCTGCAAGGACCTGGGTCAAATTTAGTAGGACCTCCTTCAATACTCACCGGTATTGGATGGCGGGGGTCCAAACTCTTTGATCCCCTCATATGTAAGCTACTATTAATACTTTAACCCGGCTACTTAGGACTGTATCCTTGCTGACTCAAACTACTTAGCCGAGGGTAATGTCACCTTCAAAAGAGGGGCCTACCATAATATGCATTAATAACTTAATTAATTATCTTTCAATAATCCAACCCTTTAGGATTGTATCCTTGCTGACTCAAACTACTGGGTTGAGGGTAACGTCACCTTCAAAAGAAGGGCCTACTACAATAACTAAGATAATCTCTTAAAAAGTGCAAAAGTGCGGAAATAATCAAAGGTTACACTAAACACGAGTCGGAGCCAAGTGATTCATCTTGTCTATCTGTTTTTACTTTTATTTTATTTTTCAGCATTTTAGTTAGTTTTTATTTTTCTAGTTTAAAACCTTTTTCTAACTTTTGATTTGATTAGACGTTGAGGATAAACCGGTACTAAAAGCTCTTGTGTCCTTGGACGACCTCAGTATCTTGCCAACACTATACTACGCTCACGATGGGTGCACTTGCCCATATGTGTGTTTAGTGTTAGTAAAATATCGTGTTTTATAAATTTAAAACTTGACTAACGTGTAAAAAGGGCTTAAAATATACTTAAACTTATATACACACTCACACACATCAGATTCTCCTGGACAATCTGTTTCGCTCAGTGCCGCGCCCCGATGTTTCCGCCATCGGTTGGTGTGTGACAGATTGGTATCAGTGCCATAACTATAGGGAATTAGGCAAGACTCGACCTAGTCCGGGTCGATGTCTTAGAATTGACCTAGTCTATAGTCTAAGTACCAACAGACCAACTTGTGCAAACCCGGTAGGGGTTTTGTACGAGCTTGCTCGATATTCTCGCTCGAATTCACTGAACACTACACACTTGCGCAAGCACCGCATACTACAGCTTCACGTAAGGTCAGCCTTTCCTAAGGCTGGCAACACACACAAACGAACGATCTGGTTGAGATTAGGTGTGGAAACCGCAAACTCTCGATCAAATCGCTCGTTCGACGCGTGTTTTTACTATAAACATGAGAATTTGCGTTGAAGCAGGAGTGAAATCCATACTTCGACGCAATTCTCCCTATCTATCTCGTGATTCTATCATACAAACAGGAATGGAGTTGCAAAGTTAGGGGTGAAACTCGCATCTTAAAGACTTCTTCCGCTCTATATTTTGGTTTTACAAAATTCTCACCAAAGTCTCGATAGGTTCCAACGACTAGAGTCACGTAACGGCCGAAAGGATGCGTGCCAATCGCCCGGATTGAGGCGAGAGCACAGTCTACTAAGCCAACACGCATACTCAAAGTCCTTGAGAACAGTCGAATCACTTTGGGTAGTCAAGATCTAGCACACCCAAGACATTCAGATTCTCGCTGGTTTTACGCTGTATCACTTTTACGTGTTTCGATTCTGAGGATCGCCACCGCTAACTCTGTGAATTACCGCTCTTATGTGAGATTTTACATGTTTTATATGATTTATGTGTTTATTTTGTTAGCGTTTTGAGGTAAACAGTACTGTGACCTACAATGATGGGTTCGATTTAACCCTTCTCGCACTGCAAACACGCACACAACTCACAACACCACGCTAACAAATCGCCTATGTTACTCGCAATCGCTACTCGCTACTCGCACTCGCCATTCTCGATCGCAATCACAACTCTGAAAGATAGGTGAATACGTGCAATATATGTAGGTGAATACATGCAAAATATAGTGGAAGATGTGCTTATGTGGACTACCTGCTTCTATGCTTACGTGGACTATGTGTTTATGTGCTTACATGCTTAGGTGGTTTATGTGCCTACGTGATTATATGCTTGTGTGATTAGACGTGTTCCTGTGCATTATGTAAGGTAGATTTTGGTGATACGCTAGAATACACTCGACTTAATTATGTCTGAGTCCTGTGACGATGTCTGTTGCAGACAATGTCGTCATTCAGATCTCACTCATCCCAGGCCGCACGCCAAAATCACGTCGACAAACGCATCACATCGCTAGTGGCAAAGAAAATGGCTAAGTTCATTCCGCAAATTGTCAGCGAACTTAATGAAAACACTAGCAAGTCCTCCGAGGAATCAAGGACCGACTCTCCCCGCGCAACTTTTAGCTTCAAGCAGTTTAAGCCCTGCGACCCTAAAGACTTCACGGGTGAAGATGGGCCTACTGCCATGTTTCAATAGTTCAATGTAATTGAAGTCACTTTGCACCAAAGCGGCTGTCCTGTAAACCTACGCACTGTCAATGCAACCAGCGTTTTCCAGTCCAGGGCTCTGGACTGGTGGACTGCCGAGAGAAACAAGCGTGGGAATGACGCAGCTTATGGGCTTACTTGGGAAGAGTTGAAGGAGATCATGATGAAGGAATTCTGCCCTCCCCATGAACTTCAGAAGCTGGAGGACGAGTTGTGGAACATTAAGCAGGGGGGTGGCGACAATGCTGGTCTAATTGCCCGCTTTAAGCAGCTAAGCATAATATGTCCTGGCCAAGTCTCTACTCCGGACGTCACTATCAAGAAATACATCCGTGCTTTACCGGATTGTGTTGCTGATTTCGTGCAAGCCACCAAGACGATAACCATCGAAGAGACTTATCTGCTCACTGCCGAGATTAACGACAAGCGAGTTAGGGCTGGTTACTTTGACAAAACCACCAAAAGTCTTCATCAAGTTACCGCTGCTCCCACCGCTGAAATCGCCACACCGCAAGCTTCCAAGTCTTCACGCCGAAAGCGCATGAACAACAACAACAACAAGAACTGTTCTATCACAACCGCTCCTCTCAATGTTGTCCCTGTCCAACAGCAAAACTAGAACCGCCAGGTAGTAGCACCAGTGACCAATGCACCGCCGGCCAAGCGTGCATATACTGGTCCACACCCTCTATGCCCTACCTGAACTTATCACCATCCTGTTGGGATTGCATGCCGGTTTTGTGTTCATTGCAACCTGTACGACCACTTCACTACCAACTGCCGTACTGGTCCTCGTCAACCTCCAGCTCAAGTTCAAGCTCCTGCTCTACCAGCTCCTCAGGGACAACAAGCAGCTCCTGCTCCCGTTGCTCACGCAAGAGCCTGCTATGCGTGTGGTGATCCCAACCACTTCACAAATGTCTGCCCAAATAGAGTGGTGAAGCAAGAGCCACAACAGCAGCAGTAGCAACAACACCAACAGCAGCAACAGCAGCCCGCTCAGCAAGCAGCCTGCGGGCGAGTCTTCAACATCAACGCCCGTCAGGCTCAGGCAGACAACAACGTGGTTAATGGTACGTTTCTCATAAATGGTATATATGCTTCGTGTTTGTTTGATACTGGAGCCGATAACTGTTTTGTATCTTTCGAATTCGAAAGGCTCCTAAATCATAAACGTGTTAACCTTCCATCAACATTCGACGTAGAAGTTGCCACTGGTAGAACCGTCACTGTTAGATCCGTTCTGCGCGACTATACTCTTGAGCTCAACAGTCACATTTTTCCGATCAATCTTATCCTGATGCAACTCGGTAGCTTTGATGTCATAGTAGGCATAGATTTCCTTCGGGAGAATCATGCTGAAATTGTTTGTTTCGATAAGATGATTCATTTCTCTCTCACAAACGGCGCCCAATTGTGTGTTTATGATGAAGTTGCTTCGAAGAAGGTACAACTCATGTCGTGTGTCCAAGCTAGCATGTATATCCGCAAGGAATACCAAGCTTTCTTGGCACACATCGTAGTAGCAAAGGAAAAGGAAGTAAAGGCAATGGACAAGGTGCCTATGGTTCGTGATTTTCCTAACATCTTTCCTGATGATTTACCTGGTTTACCGCCATCTCGTGATATCGATTTTCAAATTGACCTCATTCCTAGGGAAAATCCTGTCGCTAAAGCGCCTTATCGTCTCGCTCCATCCGAAATGCATGAACTCTCGAGTCAACTCCAGGAATTGCTTGATAAAGGATTCATTCGCCCTAGCACCTCTTACCTGTCCTTTTCGTCAAAAAGAAGGACGGATCGTTCTGGATGTACATCGATTACAGGGAACTCAATAAGCTGACTATTAAGAATCGTTATCCCTTACCTCGAATGGATGAATTGTTTGATCAGTTACAAGGTGCTACGTGTTTCTCGAAGATTGACTTACGCTCAGGCTATCTCCAGTTACGAATTCAAGAGGAAGATATACCAAAAACCGCTTTTCGAACCCGATACGGTCACTACGAGTTTGTTGGTATGCCCTTTGGCTTAACCAACGCCCCCGCAGTTTTCATGGATCTAATGAATCGCGTGTGTAAAACCTTCCTCGATCGCTTTGTCATCGTGTTTATCGATGATATCCTGATATATTCCAAGTCAAAAACCGAACATGCGCAACATCTCTGTTTGTTTCTTGAACTACTCCAGGGAACCCGCCTCTATGCCAAGTTCTTCAAGTGTGAATTCTGGCTTGAGGAGGTTCAATTCCTCGGTCACATTGTCTATAGTCAAGGTATTCATGTCGACCCTGTGAAAATCAAAGTCGTTAAGAGTTGGATTACACCAAAGAAGCCGTCCGAAGTTCGTTCTTTTCTCCGATTGGCTGGTTACTATCGCCGATTCATCGCTGATTTATCAAAGATCGCTGTACCGCTTACCTCTCTTACCCACAAGGACAAACCTTTGGTTTGCGGAACCAAATTAAAGGAGGCCTTTCAAACTCTGAAACTCATGCTCTGTAATGCTCCTGTGCTCTCACTGCCTGACAGAAACGACGACTTCGTAGTCTATTTCGATGCCTCTAACCTCTGCTTCAGTTGTGTTCTTATGCAACGAGACAAGGTTATCGCGTACGCCTCTCATCAGCTCACGATACATGAGAAGAACTATACAACCCCCGATCTCGAGCTTGGTGCGGTGGTTTTTGCGTTAAAGATTTGGTGACACTACCTTTACGGTACCAAGTCTACGGTCTTCACCGACCATTAGAGCCTACAACACATCTTTAACCAGAAAGAGCTGAATATGCGCCAACGCCGATGGGTTGAACTCCTCAACGATTACGACTGTGAGATTCGTTACCATCCAGGCAAAGCAAATGTCGTTTCCGATGCTCTCAGTCGACGAAGCTACCCGCATAGCGTTCGTAATACTCAAGCCCAGCACAATCTCGAAGCTCTCATCTGTGATGCTCAACATGCTTGTTTCACCGAACGCACTTTGAAAAAGGAAAGGATTATCAATAACGGCGAACAACTGGTGAATAAATCGAATGGTATATTCCATTATCTTGATCGTATTTGGATTCCCAAAGTGCACCAATTTACGACAGATTATACTAGACGAAGCCCACAAGTCTCGATATTCTATTCATCCTGGTGCCGATAAGATGTACCAGGACCTTCGCTACAAGTACTGGTGGCCGGGCATGAAGAGGGATATCGCTATCTACGTTTCGAAGTGCCTGACTTGTTCGAAAGTCAAGGCTGAGCATCAACGCCCCTCTGGCTTACTCGTATAACCCAAGATCCCTATGTGGAAATGGGAGAGTATAGCTATGGTGTAACACCTCGTAAAATCACGACCAATATAATGAAGACACGTGTCATGAGCTTTAAACGTGTAATGGATTAAATATGAGGGACTAAAGTTGACAAACAAATAAAGTATGTGTGTAAAAGGATTTACAGTGTCAACATTTGATAATTATACCTTTCAACAACCCTACACGATGTTTATACCCTTAAACGAATGAATTATGAATCATATGAAGCCGTTTGTGGAAGAAAGCGAAAGTTTACAAACCGCAAGGGTTAAATGTGTCAACATGTTTAATTTATACCTCTGAGTGACCGTTTAACAAACCCGAAGCTTTGTAACAATTAAATAAGCTCCCAAGAATAAGTGATAAAAGTTTCACAAGGATTCTATATCGTATGAGGAAAATACGCTAACATTCGTAAATAAGGGGTTAAAAGCGTCAACGTTGAAATTCAGGACTTATTCGGTGATTGTATAACTAACCGGGAACTTAACGAAGTTTGTTTATGACTTAGAGCCCTTAAAAGTCAAGTTTGGGGGTTAAAAGTGCATTAAAAGCAAGTTAAAATCAAGTTTGGAAGGACCAGGGGCCTAAATTGCAATTTTTGAAACTTGTTGACCGGACCTGACATTCATACCGGCCGCGTAAGACCCTTCCTATGTCTTACGCGGGCCGCCTAAAAGTGCCAGAAACAGAATTCTTGGACAGATGCTTGTTCCACCGCCTTAGAAGCCTTGTTTTCGATCCCAGGGGCTGCTCCAATGGTTTTTCATGCATAGGGGACACCTGGGATGATCAGGGAACACTTGTAGACCTTGTTGGAATGATCTTGTGCAATCTAATTCACTATATAAAGAGCTCTATGTTGCAACACTTCACTTGTTCATTTCAAACTCATTTCTAAACCTTCTCTGGAGCTCTCTGGACCTCAAGCAAGCTTCCTTAAGTCTCAAATTTGTGCTAAGGACCATTGTAAGTGTCCTTAACCCCTTAAGTTTAGTTTTATTAAGCTTAATGACCAAAAGTCAAACTTATCGTAATTAAGCTTTGACTTAGTGATTAATCATTAATGGTCCAGTCATTTTTCGAATTGAAAGTGGCTATGAGTTGGTAATTATGTGGGTAATAAACCCTTAAAAGGGCACCCTCTGATTTCCACTCTAACTAGGTCAATTGTCGGGTCAAACTTAATTAGAAAAGGTCAACAGAAAGCTATTTTGCAAATAAACTCATAATTAACAATGTAAAAGCTATGAAACATGTTTTAACACTTGTATAACTTGGTAATTAATATAAGAACATGTCTAAGCATGTTCAACCCGACAATTTTGAGTTTAGACTCGGTTCGGAACCTAAAGTCGCAAAAGTAGACTTTTGCTTTGACTTTCAGTTCTGACCCGATTTAGCTTAGTTTAAATATGCCTTAGAGTTCCATTAGGACCAGGTTATAGGTTAGTGTTGATGCACAGAATGTCTGTTGACTGCATCTTCATCAAGTCTTAAATCAAGAAAGTCAAGAAAGTCAAGATTAGGGTTTTTAATGTTAATTTCGCTTTAATGTACATGTTTTATAGGTGATTTCGCTTTTAGGGACACATGTGATTTCGCTTTAATGGACTTGACATATAAGCGAAATCAGTTACATGTGATTTCGCTTATATGGCATGCCATTGGAGCGAAATCAGCTTTACTATAAATACCTACACATGTGTCATTTGTAGGGACATTGGAGCGGAATTAGGTCATTAGCTTGGTAACTAAACTATGTCAAAATCATTCTAGAAAGCTAATAAAGAGAAGAAATTGAAAGGAAAAGTTGTTGTTACTTTGCGTGCATTGATTCCGCCTTTACACGTGAAGATGGACTGCCTTGACTGATCGTTTAGGGTCACGACACGGTCCAACAAGTGGTATCAGAGCTTCAGGACGAGGAGTTCATACTACATCAGCTGATTCGACACTATTATCTCATTTCTACTCAATTTCTCTTTTATTTTTCAGATTTAAACAAGTTTCTTCGGACAAAATGAGTTGAAAGTCAAGTATATTGAGCGAAACTAGTTGTTAAACAATCCGTAAAAGTATCAGACCTTAAAACATAGTAAAAAATCAATCAATTTTATCAAAAACACGATCGGTTCTCGAACAGAATTTTTAAACTCAGATCTGGAACGATTTTGTAGTTAAAATTGAACATATTACATATCATTGTGATCGGAATTAAGTGTATTACAATCCTTGAAAGTATCAGATTGAAATTTGGCTTAAAAATGGGTAAAAACGTGATTCCGCTCTTGTGAACATCGAGTTTTAAACGTCTGATTCCGCTCATACGGTCAAGTGTAATTTCGCTCTTACGGACATAGTGATTTCGCTCTTGTGGACTTTGTAATTTCGCTCATAAGGACAGTCTCCTGATTTCGCTTATTTGGACAATAAGTGTTTTCGCTCATTCGGACATCATTTGATTTCGCTTTTAAGTACAAAAGTAATTTCGCTTTTGTGACATTGTTGTGATTTCGCTTATCTGTCACATAACAGATTTCGCTTTTGTGTCACATTGATTGATTTCGCTTATCAATCAATCTGACTGATTTCGCTCGTGTGTCATTATTTTTCAAAATTCGAAAATTTTACTAAGTGTTTGCTTGTTTGTTTGTTTGCAGGTGACTCAAGGCGATTTCGTTTGAGCAGGATAATTTCATTTGAAAGTGATTGAAATTGTGAAAATTGTTATCAAAATATGGATAGTGATGATGAATATGGTTGTTCCTTTGGAGATGATATTTTTAACAATAATTCAATGGATATTATTGATATTCTTGCCAGAAAACCAAATTCTAGAAAATCATTTTCAATAAACAAGGATTCAAAAATTGTTGTGGATAAAATAGAAAAGAGTTTTGAAGTTAGTTCTGAAAAAGATGAAAAAGTTTCAGAAGTTATTTCAGAAAAAGTTCCAGTTTTTGATCATTCATACTCATCTGATGAAGAGTGTGATGATGATAGCAAAGAACTTGAGAAACTTGAGTTTTATAAACAGTTATTTTCATCTGAAATGGTTAATGATTCTTTTGCAGAACAAATTAACGAGCTCAAGAATAAACTTGCTGCGAAAAAGATGAATCAAAAGGCAGCAGATGTTGAAGAAATTGAAGAAATTAAGAAAGAAGCTGTTATGGAAAAACAGCAGGTTTTTGAAGAAGTAATTTCAAAGAAAGAAGTTGATGTTGAAAAGACGAATGAAAAATGCTCAAAATGTGATAAACTTGAAGCTGACAATGTCAAATTCTTGAAGGATGTGGAGATTTTAACACTGGAAATCAAAAGTTTGAAGGATGAGAAAGAATCTGATAATAAACAGATTCTCGAAATGAGAGAAAATTGTGAGAAATTGACGTTAGAAAATGTCAAACTGTTGAGTAGTTTGGACAGTTTGACATTGGAAATTAACAATTTGAAAGAAAAAGAAAAAGATTTTCAAAGTCAAATGAAGGTTTTAGAAGATGAAAAATCTGTTATTTTTAACAATAATCTTGAAAAACATATTGAAATAAATTCTCATCTTCAGAAAATCATTCGGCTTGAAAATGAAGCTGAAATTGCTCGAAATAAAATTACCGAGTTTGAGAATAAATTGAAAGGTTTTGTGACTTCGGCACCATATGAGTGTCCAAAACCAATCAATTCAGTTCCAATAAGTGACACTGTCACAAATTTTGACAAAGTCAAAATTGAAAATTGTGATGAAATATCTGATGATGGAAAAGAAAAGAAAAGAAAAATATTTTTAGATTTACAAGAAAATTTTCAAAATACTGTTTTGCAATCTACTGAAATAGGTGAATGCTCAAAGCAAAAACCTGTTAAGAAGAATGCAGAACAGAAACAAAAAGATAAAAATTTGAAAAACTTCAAAATTGAAAATAAAAGCTCATCAGATAAATCATCCAATCATTATCAAAACTTACAAAAATTTAAAAATGAAAACTCACAAAATATTGGTAATAAGTGGTGCAGGTTTGACCACAGTGCTCAAAAGCCAAATCCAGCATTGAAGAGGAGAAATGACTATAACCAAGCCAAACAATGTTATGATCTGAAGGTTTGGACTGACAGTGGTGAATGGTACGATAACAAAGTGTGCTACACTTGTGGTGTGAGAGGACACATTGCTGTTAACTGCCAGAATTGGAGTTATGAGACAAAAAGATGCTATAATTGTCAAATCAAAGGACATATTGCCAGAGATTGCCTAAGGAAATCGATGGGAAGATCGAGGGTTGAATCTCAGAGAATGGTAAAGAAACCAGTCACTGTCAAGCCCAAAGAACAGAAAGTGGAAGATAAGAAAGTAAAGCTTTCACAGGGGCAGAGAGACAGACTGAGGAAAAAGAGGAAGAAGGCAAGAGAGTATTTGGAGAAGATTTTGTCTTCGGGTTCACCAGTTGGTTCGAATAAAAGTTCTGATGAATCGATTCACTCGACGGCAAAGTCAAGCAAATCGAATTCTTCAGATGCAAATCTGAGGACAAACAAAAGGAAAAAGAAAGTTATTGGCGATGAATCTGGCTCATCAAAGTCAGACAAGCCATATTCATGCAATGAATTTGATTCCACAAAATCAGAGGAGCCACAAGTTGAGGTAAAGAAGGAAGAGACAGTTCTGTTAATGAATGATGAGAATTTTCCACCATTACGAGCCGCAAACCCAAAATCAAAAGGTGTTGATGCTGGAAACATGTTTAATAGCAATGTTAAACATATTTTTAGTAAGATGGTTGATGGTAAGGAAAAAGGAGTGAAAGAATTTTATGAAGAAAAGAGAAAAGATCAAAACACACCTAAGGCTGGTCAGGCTTGGGTGTCAAAATCTGTTGGTTGAATTCCTGACTTGCCGGAGCTTCCAGGTTGGTAAGTGTGAAGCAGGTATCGGCATCATTCTTGAGAAATTCACAGGATGGTAACTGTGATATTTCGATTTACAAGTGGTAAATCAGGGACATTAAGTTGTACTTGATTTTCTACTAGTGTTTGTTGTTGACAAGGGTCTTAATTGTTAAATCTTTCAAAATGGTTAAAGAAGAACAATGTGATGAACCCCGAATTTGTGAAATGACACATAAAACTAATTTTCCGGAAAAAATCATTTGATTAAAACAAACTTAAGTGTTTTGAAATCTAAATGGGAAAATAGTTTGTTATCAGGGGGAGTTCTGATTGTTAAGCCGAGTGAATGGCGAATTGAAGTGATTTGATATCAGTTTGTCACGTTTCTTGTATAGTTTGTTTTCAAATTTTTCTTGAAAATCAAAATTGAAACATATTTTGATTTTAGGGGGAGAAAATTTAAAAAAAAATTAGAAAATTTGAAAATGCCAAAAACATTGAAAAAGCAAAAATGAGTTTTGTTGTGAAAAAGAGGAAATGATAGTACATCAGTAGACGATCACAGCATGCTAAAGATATGAAATATGAAATGTCAAATGTGATAAACGGTCTCACTGATGATGTGTCAGTAGGTTTTTGCACATTTAGTAAATTGTGACGAGATATAAACCTAAATTTCAAACTTGCTTATATCGTGGGTAACATCTCTCGGATATATGGGTAACCCCCGAAATCTTGTTTGAAAGGTCTCATATTCTGATATACTAGGTTTTTATACTCAGTGATATATGGGGTATTATTCCGGGACTTCTGCTGAACGGTAGTTCTGACCTAGTCCTTGAATAATACTTTCTGCAAATGCTTGAAACACAGTATCACCCTCAGCATAAATGATAAGACAATAAAATTGCTTAGCAATGCTGTTGTAAAAAAGATCCTCTAAAGGGGACACACGCACAAGTTGAGTCATGATCTCTCTGATGAACGGTAGTTCTGACCTGACCTCTCATGATTCTTCATAATTTATTAACCACTTACAGATATCATTTGTGTTATAATTGCCTGTAAGACTGAATATTGGGATCTGGATACGGGAGTATATTCTGAGGTGGGATACGCGATTAAGTTTAAGCATCTAAGACATTAAACTCGTATCTCGAAACAGCTGAACTTTGTGTGAAAATTTAAGTGGACCAGTATACTGACAATCTAAGTGAATCGTTTTGATCGTAACATGTTTAAAGCTTAACGGTGCTTGTGATTTGTCTGAAAAACTGATATGATCCTCTTACACAAACTCACAAAAATATTGTTTGTACATATTTGTTTACTGCATTTCTTTAAACTCAAAATTCAAAAAGATTTTCGACAACTGATGTTGAAGACCTGATATTCAAAATTCCAAGTGCTAAACATGATGAATTGGGTTGGGAGAATATGTTGAAAACTTTGAATGTCATATACAAAGGTTTTGAAAGACTGTGTGGTTAGTTTATCAAGGTCATTCATTTGAACTTGATGTAACTAGTATGATTGATTGTGTTAATGATGTCTATCAGTAAGTTTACTAAATTCAATTGTTATAAATTTGTGAAACTTATGTTGAGGTAGAGGATGTGCAGGTTAACAGGTTGTAAACTTCATTATTCCCAATGGAAGTTATTTGTCAAAGCTTGAACCAGATATCTCAGATTCTAGCATATTGAGAGGGGGAGTCTGTGAAAGGGGAAGTCTGGATCAACAAGTCAAAGGGAAAATGGAAGTTAGAGACAGGTTGTGTTTCTGAAGTTTGTAAAGACAGAGAGTTAGAGAAAAGACTAAGACTGAAGACTCAGGAGCTGAAGATTACGTCAACATCCAAGGGGGAGTCTGTTGATGCACAGAATGTCTGTTGACTGCATCTTCATCAAGTCTTAAATCAAGAAAGTCAAGAAAGTCAAGATTAGGGTTTTTAATGTTAATTTCGCTTTAATGTACATGTTTTATAGGTGATTTCGCTTTTAGGGACACATGTGATTTCGCTTTAATGGACTTGACATATAAGCGAAATCAGTTACATGTGATTTCGCTTATATGGCATGCCATTGGAGCGAAATCAGCTTTACTATAAATACCTACACATGTGTCATTTGTAGGGACATTGGAGCGGAATTAGGTCATTAGCTTGGTAACTAAACTATGTCAAAATCATTCTAGAAAGCTAATAAAGAGAAGAAATTGAAAGGAAAAGCTGTTGTTACTTTGCGTGCATTGATTCCGCCTTTACACGTGAAGATGAACTGCCTTGACTGATCGTTTAGGGTCACGACACGGTCCAACAGTTAGCACAACCCTCTGAGGTTATACAACTTGGTTCCTAATTAATCTGATTCATATGCATGTTTCCGTTAATTGCTTAAATGTTGACCATTATGCCCTTTTGACCTTAAAATGAGATTTTTTAAAATGTGAGAGGAAAAAAACCTTTGTTACTGATTTACAAACATGTCCTAAAAATTTGACATCAGTTTGAGGTCTAGATTAGGAGTTATGCTCAATAGCGTTACTTGAAAGCTTTTTATTAATTAAACGACATAATTAGCATAAAGCCTATCTAAACCCAAATTTTGACACCAAACCTTTTACCCACTGATGTAATATAATATTTTGGGATTTTTGAAGATTTTTATTTATTTTTAAACTGATCATAGCATAGGGTTCTTGCTTTGATTCGGTAATTGTCGGTTATACCCTTTTTGCTAATAAAATGAGTTTTACATAACTTTTTGATACCAAACTTTTTGCTACTGATTTTATATGATCAATAAAATATTTTGAACTTTATAAACTGATCAAAAACTCAGATTTCATATTATAACCCGAAAATCGCCTAAAACGACTTTTTACGCGTTTTAAACGCATAGTATGAATTAAAACTATTTTTGACATATAAGACTTAATACCTACTGATGTTTTAAGTAAATTTTTATACTTTAACAGTAAGCAAAAGTTTTGAACTCATATTTCCAGTTTTGACCTTTAAAGCTTATGTGAAATTACCAAAATGCCCCTACGGGGCATAGTTTGGTTACAAATGATAAATTTCACATATATGCAATACCCTACTGTTATGACCTGGAAAAATAATTATTTTTACTAATCACTTCAGACCAGAACCTCAGATTTATATTTAACCTCTTTTATAACCCTTAAAATGACCAAAATACCCCTACGGGGCATAAATTGATTTTAAATTCGTTTTGGGCATAATGGAAGGTATCCTACTGATATCACAACATATTTAAGGCATATTAACTTAGGAAACCTGTTCATGACTCATTTGGTTACCCGTTATGCATTTATCGCATTCGGTACGGTTTACGTAACTAGTTTGCATAAATTAACCGAAATGGGTCAAACCTTATCATTTTCACTTCAAAATCCAGAATGTGTTTAGTTTACCCATATTATACAAGTCTTCAAACTTTTCGGGTCTAAAACACATTCTAATCCGGTCTTCGCTTAATCTTGCGTTTTAAACCGTATACCTTTCTTTAAAACTAACCGGTCTAAGTTTAAATATAAGTAAGACCCGTTAGGAATCTAATAGGTTATTAAAACCTTCATTCCAGATTTAGGAGACCAGTAAAAGATACTTGCATTTGCTGATTTGTACGGCTGGGATAAATTTGTATAATTTGCTCAGGAAAATACTTTTAACTTATTTTCCCTTATACGGGCTTGGGGTACGGTATATAAAATACCGCTTGGTCGGGTATTGAATCTTTAATCGTATGAAGGTTAAATTATTAAGATAACCCGTTTAATCGGTTTTGTTTATTCTAAGCCTTTGGGGGGTTAATGACCATGTCCTGGATATCCTCGGCTCATTCATTGAAATGGCCACGACTTAAGCACGGGGTGTAGGCATACACCTGCCGGTGCGTATGTAAAATAATATATCCGCCTGTTCGAGAATAACTCACCGTGGAATATATTATGTGGTGTGTCTATTAATCTTTAACCCAGTATTCAACCCGGGGTACTGAACGTATAATAAACATGTAATTCTTTAACAAGTTTATTTTTAAATAATTATCCCAAGTTATAAAAGATATTTTGTGCCTCGTGCATTCAAATCAATTTTCTTAAACATTTTCAAAATGAGTCGGTTAATTGTATTTACCAGTGTAAACTGAGGTATTTTCCAAAAAGGCTAAGTGCAGGTACTAGGCGGAATAGGTTGGCTACTCCTAGCATCAATAAAGAGTCTTGCAAGCTTAGATGTTTATGAATCTGTTGAACAATGTTCCTTTTAACTTTGATCCGCCTGTGGATCCCTTACAACCATTTTTGTAATATTTGATATTACTTTCATTCGGTTTATAATGTTTTTATCTGTGATAAATTATCTATGATGATATCAACTACGTCACGATACTCCCCACCGGGCCCACCGGTAGTACGTGGAAATATCGGGGTGTGACATATGGACTTCATAACGAAACTTCCGCGCACGCCATCAGGTCACGACAACATCTGGGTTATCGTTGATCGTATCACCAAATCTGCTCACTTTCTACCGATACGGGAAGACTATAGGACTTGCAATAGAGTTTTGTGTAAGGCTTGTAATTAGGACTTGCAAAATTCAAGGTTTTAGCATCCCCCCCCCCACACACACACACATAAATTACACATTGTCCTCAATGTGTCCCAAAAATAAGTTTTTAGGTTGATTGTACGTGTAAAAAAAAGGTGTGAAAAGCAAAATTTTATGTTACTGGGCGTCTGGACACGGCCCCGTGGTGTCCGGGCACGGCCCCGTGTTCAGATCGTCAGTAACAGAAATTGAGTAAAAGAAACAGAAGCCTGGATACGGGGGCGTGCTGGGTGAGCACGGCCCATGTCCAGTTACCTGAACTAGGCATTTTCTGCAGATGGTTGGGCACGGGGCGTGTTGGGTGAGCACGGCCCCGTGCTGAACTTGCTGTAATGAAGAAAAATTAGTCGGATGGCCATGTTTTTGTGCATGGGGTGATGGTTCAAGTTTCCCTTAGTATCCTTCACCATCCCGGGTGTGTTTTATTCCTGAAAATTAAAACTAAACTAGAAAACATACAAAAATTAATCTAAACTAAACTAAGGATAGTTCCGCAGAATGCCTCAGTGGTGCACCACGTTTATAAGGGTCCTTGGCTAGACCCAAAGCCTGGTCATATGTTACCCAAGTGGGATGTTTTGCATCCCATTTTGCACCGTTTGGAGAGCATCATCCAAACTTGAGTCTATGACCTTCATGTAACTGACCGGGTCGTCATCTTCTACTCTTTTCCCAACTCCAAACTTCATTTCCTTGTCCCCAATTCCTATTGTCAATGTTCCATCATTCATATCCACCACTGCTTGAGTCGTAGCTAGGAATGGCCTCCCTAAGATGAGTGGTACTTCGGTATCTTCCTCCATATCTAGTATGACAAAGTCGGCCGGAAAGACAAATTCGCCGACTTTGACCAATAGATTTTCAGCGATACCTTGTGGATATTTGACGGATCTGTCGGCGAGTTGTATGCTTATTTTTGTATGGCTTGTTATCCCTAAGCCGAGTCGGTTGAACATTGATGAAGGCATGAGGTTGATGCTTGCCCCGAGATCGGCTAGTGCATTACGAATGGGGGATTCCCCAATCGAGCAAGAAATTGTGAAGCTTCCGGGGTCAAATTCTTTTGCGGGAGTTTGTTGAGTAGCAAGGCGGAGCATTCTTCGCCTAAGTTAACTAATTGCAATGATTCAATTTTCCTTTTATGAGTGAGAAAGTCCCTCATGAATTTGGAATATTTAGGCATTTGAGTTAGGACTTCGATAAATGGAATATTAACATGCAATTGTTTTAGTAAATTTTCGAACTTTGCGAATTGCTCATCGGTCTTTTGATGAATTAACCGACCGGGGTATGGAACTGGAGGAGTCTTAGTAGACTCTTGGATTGGTGGAGAAGCCTTCTCTTGTTGGGGCAAGGGTGGAGTTGAGGTTTGGCTAGATTGGCTTCTTTCAGTTGGTGGTAATGGAGCATCCTCGGGACCCACAGTACGGTTTCTCAGTGTGATGAGATGTACTTGCGCTTTTGGGTTGGTTTCGGTATTACTAGGTAACGCGCCTTGTGGTCTCTCGGCGAAATTTTGAGCTAGTTGATTTAATTGGTTTTCAACGTTTTGGATACTAGCTTGTTGATTTCTAAAATTCAATTCCAATTGTTGAAATCGATCCGAGTTTTTCTTTTCGGTGTCGGAGATGAGGCGAGATACAGTATCTTCAAGCCTTTCTCGTCCCCATTGTTGTTGAGAGAAATTTTGTGACTCGTTTAGCGGTTTTTGAAAGTTTGTTCGTTGGTTTAGATTTTGTTGGTTACTACTATTGTCGGGTTCTCTCCAACCAAGGTTAGGGTGGTTACGCCATCCTTGATTGTAGGTACCTGTTGGAGGACCTGACAGCCTAGGTCTATTATCAATATAGTTTTCCGACTCTGTTTGATTATCCATTTCTTTCATACAACTCCAATTTTCATGTGGCCCACCACACCCCTCTCAAGCCATAACCGAGACCGTTTTTGCCATTTCTAACTTTTTTATTTTTGAAGAGAGGGCCTCGATTTGGGCTTGCAAGGAAGTGCTTTCATCTACCTTATGGGCGCCCGGGGCAATGGATTTATTGCCTCAGGGAGTGTGCCACTGAAAATTGGCTTGAGTAATTTCCTCAATTTGATTATAATTTCATTTGGGCGACGATTACCTAAAAGTCCCCGGAGCTAGAGTCAAGTGTTTGTCTTGTGTGTGGCAACAACCCATTGTAGAAAGTGGATACTTGTTGCCATACCGCAAGACCGTGATGAGGACACTTTCTTAGTAGCTCCTTGAACCTTTCCCAAGTTTCATATAAAGATTCCCCATCCTCTTGTGAATATGTATTAATTTCAGTCATTAATTTAGCCGTTTTAGCAGGAGGGAAATATTTATATAGAAACTTTTGGGCTAGTTCATCCCAGGTGTTTACCGAGCCAACTGGGAGGGTATTAAGCCAAGCCTTAGCCTGGTCTTTTAATGAAAATGGAAACATTCGATGGCGGATGGCATCGTTTGATGCGGTCGAAGTTCGAAGTTGTTGGCTTCGACATTCGGTGCATTGATAGCGGCGCCAAGATTACCTACAGTGGGTCGTAGGTAATCCATGAGGGTACGTTGGTCCGCCATTGGAAGTGGGTCCCCCGAAAGTTTCTCTTGGTTTTTAGCTTTAAGTCTTTTTCTAAGAAAGCGTTCGGGTTCTTCTAGGGGTTCTTTTATGTCTCTACTAGAACTGGAGCTCATACACTACGTAGAAGGTTCAGATGTGGCGCCTGGGCTCCAAGTCCTGCAATAAAAACATAAAAGAAAGTTGGTCAGAAGGTTCACCACGGCCCCGTGCTCAGGTGAACACGGCCCGTGGTTGGAGATGCAGTAATTGTTTTCCGGGTCCCTGTTACTGGAGAGTTCAACACGGCCCCGTGCTGCACCGACACGGCCCCGTGCTCAACTCACTGTAACTCAGAAAATAAAAACTGCTAGTAACAACGACCCCGTGTCCGACCGGCACGGCCCGTGCTGAGCTCTGTAGAAACTGAAAAATCTAAGAAAAATCCTAAAAAATAGAAAAATAAGAAAAACGATTAGGCCATTGATTCCTAACATTCTTAAAATCCTTGTGTCCCCGGCAACGGCGCCAAAAACTTGATGCGTGTGAAGTGTCGTATAGATTTAATGTATATTTTAAGCCCTTTTACACTTTTTAGCCAAGTTTTAAATTTATAAAACACGATATTTACTAACACTAAACACACATATGGGCAAGTGCACCCATCGTGAGCGTAGTATAGTGTTGGTAAGATACCGAGGTCGTCCAATGACACAAGAGCTTTTAGTACCGGTTTATCCTCAACGTCTAATCAAATCAAAAGTTTAGAAAAAAGTTTTTAAACTAGAAAAATAAAACTAACTAAAATGCTGAAAAATAAAATAAAAATAAAACAGATAGACAAGATGAATCACTTGGATCCGACTCGTGTGTAGTGTAACCTTTGATTATTTCCGCACGTTTGAACTTTTTAAGATATTATCTTAGTTATTGTAGTAGGTCCCTCTTTTGAAGGTGACGTTACCCTCAACCCAGTAGTTTGAGTCAGCAAGGATACAATCCTAAAGGGTCGGATTATTGAAAGATAATTAATTAAGTTATTAATGCATAATGTGGTAGGCCCCTCTTTTGAAGGTGACGTTACCCTCTGCTAAGTAGTCTGAGTCAGCATGGATACAGTCCTAAGTAGCCGGGTTAAAGTATTAATAGTAGCTTACATATGAGGGGATCAAAGAGTTTGGACCCCGCCATCCAATACCGGTGGGTATTGAAGGAGGTCCTACTAAATTTGACCCAGGTCCTTGCAGGATCTATACACTGAACAAGGCAAGACTCTTACCAAACCGTTCCCTTAACCCCTGACCAGGTAGCCAACATATCTCCATATAGACCGTGGAGATATGAATGGTGAAAATCTTTTATTTTATATAGACAGTAAAATAATGCAAGACACCACGGACAAACGATAAGGAAGAATCATCTTCAACATAAGAAACTAGTTATTAAAGTCATTAATACATAACCAAATAAAAAGTGCGAAAAGATTAAAAATAAAAAGTTTTACACTAGACATTTGTCTTCACCAAGCGATGTAAGAGACTTAGGCAAACATGGCCTTTGATTGTCAAGAACTCTTACGATCAATCTTGGATCCGGAGACTACTACACACACTCTATGATGGATGATGGATGATGGTGGTGGATGTGGGTTGTGATGGTGGTGGAGGGTGGGTGTAGTGTGAGAGAGGTGGTTTGCCAAGGGATGGTTTGCAAATGAGCCAAGCACCCCTATTTATAGCCTGAACAGCAGCTCGGGCACGGCCCCGTATCCATTGGGCACGGCCCAGTGTCCATCTTCCTTATCTTTCTTCATTAATTGCAGTTTGTCTGCATCACGTGTCCGCTGGGCACGACCCCGTGTGCAGAAGCATATCTGTACTATCAAGATTTCCTCAGATTCTGCGAATCTTAGAGTTGACCACGGCCCCGTGTCCGTTGGGCACGCCTCCGTGGTGGGTGATAGAAGCTTCTACAGCTTTGTCTTTTCTGCAGACACTTGGGCACGCCCCTGTGCTCACTGAGCACGGGGCGTGTTCAGCCTTCTGTTTTGTTGTTTTGCTTGGGAATATGCTTTTGGGGGGTCGGGCATGCCACGTTTATCCCTCTTCTTGTATTTTTGTTAGATTTAGCTGCCTTTTTGCTTCTTTTGTTCATTTAAGCTCATTTAATCCTGAAAATACAAAAGGGAGACAAAAGCACACTTTTTCCAACATTAGTACTAAAAAAGGGTTAGTTTTATGTCTCATTTGATGAAATTTATATGTTGTATTTTGCACACATCAAAGGTCCTTCAGGGTGAAGAGCATTGTAGTTGGTCGCCTCAAGGTATAGGTCGACGGCAGAGGCATTGTAGTAGTTGTAGCCAGGGTAAGCTGGTTGCTCAAATGGGTTATACGCCGCTGCACCGGCGTATGAAGGAATCGGGTTATCAAAACCCATATGTGGTGGTGGTGGTGTGACTGGCGCAAAGTCCACCTCAGAAACTGGGTTTGAAGGCCCACCCTGCTGCTGGTCTTCATATAGTGGCGGGTAGTGGCTGCCACTGGAGTGTTGAAGGGTGATGAAATGGAAATCCCCTCCTCGCACGGACATCCGTGCACCTGTTCTTCTTCGCCTCGGTGGCTCCGGAGGCAGTTGCTGCTCAAGTGGTGGTGGTGGCGGTGGCGTGACCGCCAAAAACGTGAATCCTCAGAGGGACACTGCTGTTGTTGTTGTTGTTGGTTGAAGGAAGGAGTAAACTCCCAAGGGTATGAGGCAAATCTTGCCTCATAGCTGTCTGGACCCCGATAAGGTGATCCATGAAAAGATGACCCATCAGATATCTCTATGGGATGCGAGGGCATCCCAGATGGTGGCTCGGCAGGATCGAGGTCATCATCCATATCCATACCCTGAGCTTCAGGGAAATGGTCTTCAGAGCCCAATGGGTTGTAACCCATTGGTTCTTCACTCACGTTTGCCGGATTAAACTGGCTCTGAAAGAACGAGGTTGGATCCTGAAAGGCGCGGTGAGATCCCGACCGCTGCAATGGCACGTAAGAATGGCGTGAATGGTCGGACTCATTGCCTTGATGGAGTCCGAAAGAGTCATGGTAGGAAGGTGAGGAGCTAAGCGAGACAGAACGCCTCGCAGGCTCTAAGTTGGTCCTCCAATCCTCTTGAGGACTGGTGATCATGGTAACTGACGGAGTTCGTCGGTGTGAAGGCCCGACCTCATGATCGTTGGGGGCGTTGAATGGCCCCTTGCCTCGTCCTCCTCTTCGGAACCTTGGTGGCATTTTGTTGATCCTGTCAAAACAAACAAAAGAAACAACAAAGGAAAAACAATAAAGGACAAAATAAAATGAATTAGGATTAGTCCTAAGTTCTTTGCCTAGACTCGGAAGTCGAGGAATGTGCAAACTGTGTCATTGAGATTAAACACAAAAGGCTAGTGTTTAATTCACTCAATGTTGGCTCTGATACCAACCTGTCACACCCCGATATTTTACAAACCGAATGAAAATATCATAAGTATTACAAACGAAATGTAAAAGGATCCACAGACGGATCAAAACATGGGAAATGTTGTTCAACAGATTTTTAAGTGACAAAGCTTGCAAGATTTCATTATTTATTCACTCAGGAGTAGCCAGCCTAGTTCGCTTAGTACCTGCACTTAACCTTTTCGAAAATACGTCAGTTTACACTGGTAAATACAATTAACTGACACTTTTTGAAAATGTTTATTAAAATTGATTTAAATGCACAAGGCACAAATATTCTTTTGTAACTTGGGATGATTATTTAAAAATAATCTTGTAAAAGAATTATATGTTTATTATACGTTCAGTAGCCCGGGTTGAATACCGGGTTAAAGATTAATAGACACACCACATAATATAACCCACGACGAGTTATTCTCGAACAAGCAAGTATATTATTTTACATACGCACCGGCAGGTGTATGCCTACACCCCGTGCTTAAGTCGTGGCCATTTCGATGAATGAGCCGAGGATATCCAGGACATGGTCATTAACCCCCCAAAGGCTTTAACAAACAAAACATATTAAACGGGTTATCTCAATGATTTAACCTTCATATGATTAAAAATTCAATACCCGAACAAGCGGCATTTTATATACCGTACCCCAAGCCCGTATAAGGGAAAATAAGTTAAAAGTATTTACCTGAGCAAAATATACTAATTTATCTCAGCCGTATACAATCAGCAAGTGCAAATATCTTTTACTGGGCTCCTAAATCTGGAACGAAGGTATTAATAACCTATTAGATTCCTAACGGGTCTTATTTAAGTTTAAACTTAGACTGGTTAGTTTTAAAGAAATATATACGGTTCAAAACGCAAGATTAAGCGAAGATTGGATTAGAATGTGATTTAGACCCGACAAGTATGGAGACTTGTATAATATGGGTAAACTAAACATATTCTGGATTTTGAGATAAAAATGATAAGGTTTGACCCGTTTCGGTCAATTTATGCAAACTAGTTACATAAACCGTACCGAATGCGTAAAATGCATAACGGGTAACCAAATGAGTCATGTACAGGTTTCCTAAGTTAATATGCCATAAATATGTTGTGATATCAGTAGGATACCTTCCATTATGCCCAAAACGAATTTAAAATCAATTTAAGCCCCGTAGGGGTATTTTGGTCATTTTAAAGGTTATAAAGAGATTAAATATTAATCTGAGGTTCTGGTCTAAAATGATCAGTAAAAATATTTATTTTTGCAGGTCATATCAGTAGGGTATTGCATATATGTGAAATTTATCATTTATAACCAAACTATGTGCCGTAGGGGCATTTTGGTCATTTCACATAAGCTTTAAAGGTCAAATTCCGAAATCTGAGTTCAAAACTTTTTATTACTGTTAAAGTATAATAATTTACTTAAAACATCAGTAGGTATTAAGGGGCCGTTTGTTTACCTCTTAATGAGACTCTTAATGGTTCAGACCTCTTACTAGTTCAGCACTTAATGGTTCAGACTGTTTGTTTCACGAGCAGATGTCTGAATGGTTCAGACATTTGCCTCTGAATGGTTAAGATTTATACAGAGTCTGAATGGTTAAGATCTCTAATCTGAATTGGTCAGACATTTGCCTTTGAACGGTTAAGCATTATACAGGCTCTTAATGGTTTAGACCTCTTACTGGTTCAGCACTTAATGGTTCAGATCTCTTACTTGTTCAGCACTTAACCATTCAGATGTTGCCAAACAGCCCCTAAGTCTTATGTGTCAAAAATAGTTTTAACCCATACTATGCGTTTAAGACACGTAAAAAAGTCAGTTTTAGGCGATTTTCGGGTTATATAAGGAAATATGAGTTTTTGATCAGTTTATAAAGTTCAAAATATTTTATTTATCATATAAAATTAGTAGCAAAAGATTTGGTATCAAAATGTTATGTAAAACTCATTTTATTAGCAAAAAGGGTATAACCGACAATTACAGAATCAAAGCAAGAACCCTATGCCATGATCAGTTTAAAAATATACAAAAATCTTCAAAAATCCCAAAATATTATATTACATCAGTGGGTAAAAAGTTTGGTGTCGAAATTTGGGTTTAAATAGGCTTTATGCTAATAATGTCGTTTAATTAATAAAAAGCTTTCAAATTACGATATTGAGCATAACTCCTAATTTAGCCTCAACCTGATGTCAAATTTTTAGGACATGTTTATAAATCAGTAATAAAGGTTTTTGTCCTCTCACATTTTCAAAAATCTCGTTTTAATATCAAAAGGGCATAATGGTCAATATTTAAGCAATTAACGGAAACATGCAAATGAATCGGATTAATTAGGAACCAAGTTGTATAACCTCAGAGGGTTATACTAACCTATAACCTGGTCCTAATGGAACTTTAAAGCATATCTAAACTAAGCTAAATCGGGTCAGAACTGAAAGTCAAAGCAAAAGTCTACTTTTGCGACTTTCGGTTCTGAACCGAACCTAAGCTCAAAATTGTCGGGTTGAACATGCTTAGACATGTTATTACATTAATTACCAAGTTATATAAGTGTTAAAACAGGTTTCATAGCTTCTACATTGTTAGTTATGAGTTTATTTGCAAAATAGCTTTCTGTAGACTTTTTAATATTAAGTTTGACCCGACAATTGACCTAGTTAGAGTGGAAGTCAGAGGGTGCCCTTTTAAGGGTTTATTACCCACATAATTACCAACTCATAGCCACTTTCAATTCAAAAAATGACTGGACCATTAGTGATTAATCACTAAGTCAAAGCTTAATTACAGAACCTTTGACTTTTGGTCATTAAACTAATAAAACATGAACTAGGAAGGCTAAGAATGCTTACAAATGCTCTTAGCACGAATTAGGAGCTTGAGGAAACTTGCGTGAAGTCCAGAGAGCTCCAGAGAGTGAGTTATGAGTAAAATTTGTGAATGAGCACATGAAGTAGCAAACAAGAACTCCTTATATAGGAATTTAAATCTCACAAGATCATTCCAACAAGGTCTACAAGTGATTCCTGATCATCCCAGATGTCCCCTATGCATGTAAAACCATTGGTTCAGTCCCTGAATTCGAAAACCACCATGCAATGGCGGTGTAACCTGCTGTACAGGCATCTGTCCAAAATTGCTGCACCTGGTAGTTTTACGCGGCCCGCGTAAGTTTTGGGAGTGGGTCTACGCGGCCCCCATAGAGGTCAGGTCCGGTCAACATCTTTCAGAAATTGTCATTTTAGTCCCTGGTCCTTCTAAACTTGTTTTAACTTGCGTTTATTGCACTTTTAACCCCCAAACTTGATTTTTAAGGGTCTTGAATCTTTAAACATTTACCAATAAGCTTTCGGTTAGTCACGAGGTCACCCGAACGGTCTTGAAACGCAATATTAACGCATTTAGCCCTTATTTCTTGTAATTAACATTTTGCTTATTTATGTGCGTCGAAACTCCATGAATTTAATATCCGTTATTCTTGGGATCAAAATAAATTATCACAATGTTTTTGGGATCGTTAAAAGGTCATTCAGAGGTTACTTTTAACATGTTGACACTTTTAACCCCTATGTTTCACAAGATCCTTATTTCGAGCACAAACAACTTTTCAAATTCGATAAATTATTCTTTAAAGAATACAAACGTCGTGTGAGGTCAATCAGAGGCATAAAAATGGCATGTTGACACTTTGGATCCCTTTATTCACATATTTAAATTGTTTGACAACTTCAGTCCCTCAGAAATAATTATTTACACGTTTAAAGTCCATGACACGTGTCTTCATAATATTGGTCGTGATTTTACGAGGTGTTACAATTACACAGAAGAAAAAAATTAAAACTCTTCGTCAGAAGTTACTTTATCCGAGAAGTATCCATAACTTCCGTCTTCTTCTTCCTCAGATTCTTCACCTAGACCTTCATCCATGTCATCACCTTCACTTTCATCGGCTTCTTGTTCACGAAGATTCTAAAGCCTCCATTTGAACATGTCTTGCATTAACGCCATTTTTGAGTCCATGTCTGTGTTCAAACAAGTGGCATTGTGCAATTCTTCCATGAACCCAAGCCCCTTCTTTGTCATGATGTTTTCAAGCAGGTAGTCTTCCTGCTCTCCGCTGTCGTATATAACGGTCACCATGCCTGTTTCATCATCAAAACGCCATGATGTCATGACAGGGTCCGGCTTTCCATAAACTTTGATTGGTCCAAATTTCTTTGTTAATGTTTTCATAAGCTTATGTGTTTCATGGCATTCGTTATCCAGAGCGATGCCAAGAGATAGGATACTCCTCTCTACCTCTTCTTCCATCTTCAAAAATGACTTGATCGTCCTAACATACACCCTCCTTCTGTTGTCAAAACGTAGGACGAATCGCAAGATTGCCAGAGTGTATCTCCACCAAACGATGGTTGCCATTTTTGGCGTTTCTGTCACACCCCCAAAAACCACATGCGGAGTATCACCGCTTGGAGGCGTGACTGACCAGGATCATACCACTAATCATATTGAACAAGCAAGTAATTAATTGTAAAAGTCCAACCAACACGATTAGTGTCCAAAACAAACATAGTTAAGTTATGAGCGGAAGCATATTGTCTAAAACCAAATCATAAGTTTAAACATTCAAAGGTGTAACATGGCACACAGCTGTCCATGCCCCACAACGACCCTTCCTTGTGCAAGCTCCAGCTAAGTACCTATTGACCTGCAAAGCATGTAGTAACGAGTCAACAACAAGTTGAGTGAGTTCACGTTTGGTTGTCCAGTTTATAGTTGTTCCGAAAACACAGTTTGCTCTTTACCAGCTATCCAGCCGTGGGGGTTACCCCATAGTTCGAAAAGCGTTTATTAGTTACCCGTTCTTACGTTGGCTATTCCAGCCCGGCTCTATGGCCGTGGGGGCTACCCCATGTTTAATTCACCAGACTCGTTACCATATCGACTACTAACATTCGTCATGTTTAAGTGCCCTAACGTCTGTGTCTATCATCACTGACGTGCCATAGTCCATTAGTCCACGCCCGTCCTCTGCGGCACGGTGTGAGGTTTGTTAAACCTAATAGCGCTATTTAACTAATGACCCGTTCGCCATTGGCCTCGGCGATTAAGTCGATATAAAAGGAGGGACTTCGTTGATAGAGTTCTAGTCTGGTATAGTTAAATACGTCTCAACAGGACGAGGAATCCCTATTCCTTAACCCATTCCCAACCCCTGGGAATCCCATGCTTTGTAGAGAAGTGTGAACTCACCTTGGTTTGCTCGGCATATAACACAGAAAGGTCAAGTCTAGCAGCTAGTGATCAACCACGTCCTAACATGGTTATCATACAAGTCAGGTCTAGGTGCACGTATAATCACACATAGATAACAGATTATGAACACAGGTTGATCATGGTAGACACATAATACATGTTAACACCTTAACAATAACAGTCAAGTACACATCATGCCTAACTTGTACGATCCAACAGATAAAGCCCAGTAACAGTCGGCCCAACATGTTGTGAGGTCGGCACAACTTGTGCGACCCACATCATGTTGTGCGATCCACTATACACCCCGCCCAACAACATAAGTAGTCCAATAACATACACGGCCCAAACACTAACAGATAAACCAACTTGTACGATTCTTGCATCTTGTGCGATTCATGCTATTCATATAATCTTGTGCGACTGGTGTCATTTGTGCGATTGGTCTTTGGGCTTTGAGGCCCAACAGTTATCAAGAAAACATAGCTTGTGTGATCCAATAGTCTTGTGCGACTACTGGTATCTTGTGCGATCAGAACCCTTGTGCGAACCGTTAAAACATCCCCAGATTTTTGGTAAGTCGGTTTCCTAGTTTATTTTCCCCAAATCAATGATAACAGTTTCACAATTTCAACAACCTAAGCATTACCTAACAATCATTCAATCGGACAAACCATGAAATCATATGAATTACCAAATCGCTAACCAATCATCACGACTTGCACCGATTAATTCCTTGGTTTATGATATGCCGCCAATAACAAAGAATTGTTTAACTATTTTATTCCTCAAAGTCAAGATCTCACATGAATACTCATAGCATCATTACTTTTACAAATTCCCACATCAATGGCTGACAATTGTTAATGTTCTCATGCAATGATTTGACCAAAATGGGTAGTGGGCTGCCACATTAATCACATGATACATATATTCTAACAGGTAACATATCCTAAAGTCAAACCATCTAATCATTTGCAAGTTGTTATAATCATTCAGTAACAACATATACGTACAAGAATCTTAATCTGACAACATATTTAGGGTGAGCACATGGATCAATGAGATTAAGATTACAACTACACATGGCCGTCGTTTATTTACATTTGCACAAGAAAAGTAATCATCACATCAAGTCATTTTCATCATTATTCTAAGACATGTGAGTGGACTTTGTGAAGGTTTGTTTGAGAGTATTCTCATCACAAGCAATTAAGAATACAGAGCCGACAATTCACATATATATACACTTCACATATTTACAATCATAGTTTAATATGTGGCCGACAATATCAATGTTTTACATGCAAAACTTCAGAAGTTAATAATTAATGTACTGACTCATGTTCATCCTTCACATGCCAACACTAAATCGCATATATATATACTACTATTAATCGAGTTCAAGCATAGCAAAAACAAACAATCAAGAAGTAATATAAATCCAAAACTATGAATAAGTAATATACATACCAACCGTTAATCAAGATGTTGTTGATTCGATGGGGGAGGGGGGGTCTACTGCCGTCGCCAATAGGAGAAGTACTCTAGGGTTTTCCAAATGTTCTATTGTTATACGATGTTGTAATTATAACATAAACACATAGTTGGACCAGTCGAACCCCTTTGGGCCAAAGCCCATACCTCAACGAAATCGGTGAGGGTGTTTTCGTGTGGGGAAAAATATTTCGGGTGGGGTGTGTTTGGCAACGGGTCCGATCCAAGTTTTACTAATTACACAATTCATATTACTAATACAAATTATTATATATATATATATATACACACAAAGATTCGCATAATACAACATAAGTCTCGTAACCATTCATTAAATCAACATATCGGATTATCACACACAAGGTTCACATTCGTTACATTAAGTACAACGGTAAGTTCTGAAATACGAGTTGTCACATTATCCCTAAGTCGAAAGAAATTTCGTCCCGAAATTTAGCACGTAGTCACTGAGGAAGCTAGTTAAGTTGCATGGTTTTCCTGTTTTTCTTGGGGTGTCACATCCTCCCCCCGTTGATCTGGAATTTCTTCCCGAAATTCCGTAGCTTCAGCCTCAGTAGTAGTTGTACCGGTTGCGAACAGTTGGGGATACTTTTGTTTCATCAGATCTTCGCGTTCCCAGGTGAACTCTGGGCCACGACGTGAGTTCCAACGAACTCGAACGAGAGGTATTCTAGTACGCTTGAGGACCTTAACATCCCGGTCCGTGATTTCAACTGGTTCCTCGACGAATCGTAACTGCTCGTCGATAGTGAGCTCCTTCAAAGGAACTATGTGGGTCTCATCTGACAGACACTTCTTTAGATTTGACACATGGAAGACATTGTGAACTGCACTAAGTTCCGCTGGTAAGTTCAGTTTGTAGGCCACCTTGCCTATTTTCTCAATGACTTCGAAAGGTCCGACGTATCGTGGGTTAAGCTTGCCTCGTTTACCAAAACGAACCACACCCCTCCAGGGTGAAACTTTGAGTAGTACTCACTCCCCAACCTGGAGCTCTAGTGGTTTCCTGCCCTTATCGGCGTAAATTTTTTTTTACGGTCCCGAGCTGCCGCCATTCGTTGTCGTATCTGAGCAATTCACTCTGTTGTGTCAACCACAAGTTCTGGACCAGTAATCTGACTATCCCCCACCTCTGCGCAACAAAGAGGTGACCGGCATTTACGCCCGTACAATGCCTCAAACGGAGCAGCTTTAATGCTGGTGTGGTAGCTATTATGATATGAGAATTCCACAAGTGGCAGATGCTTTTCCCATCCGTTGCCAAAGTCAACTACACATGCCCTAAGCATGTCTTCGAGGGTCTGGATGGTGCGTTCAGATTGCCCATCCGTTTGCGGGTGATAAGCTGTGTTCATATCTAATCGTGAGCCAAATGACTTGTGCATTGCTTGCCACAGTTCTGATGTAAAACGTGCATCTCGATCCGAGATAATAGAGGTGGGCACTCTGTGCCTCGAGACAACTTCCTTAAGATATACTTCTGCTAGGGTGGAGAACTTATCCGTTTCTTTGATAGCCAGGAAGTGAGCAGACTTTGTGAGTCGATCCACGATCACCCAAATAGTATCGTTACCACGTTGAGATCTAGGCAGGCCAGTAACAAAATCCATGGAAATT
>JARYGA010049540.1:0-43185 GCA_030545235.1 Helianthus tuberosus
GCTTGTGCTAATCATGATCGAGCGTTTCATGCAAAACTATTTCATTTAGCCTGTCGATTCTAAGTTTCAGCTAACAAATATTATTGTTTCTAGAATATATGTGCATATTGTGGACGTTCATTTGGAATTTTGTTGGTTGAAGTTCCTTTGTCTCGTTTCCTTTGATATCAATTTCTGAAACACATTTCTTTTAACCGTTGGGTTCTTATTATCATAGCATGTCCTTAAATTCACATAATTCGAATAAGTCCTGATTCGATTTCATAATCATTCACTTTTGTATTATTCGTATCTACCTATGCCTAACATAACTCTAAAGAGTTAACATAGTCAAAATTTCAAGGACGAAATTTATTAACAGGGGGAGAATGTGACAACCGGTAATTTACGGCTCTTTATTACGCGTAAAACAAACGTTAGGAAGACAATAAATAGTGTTTAAGATGTAAATAAACTTAGTTAGGCCATTAGTAAGCCTAGGAACGTCTATTCGATTTTACAGTGCGCGTATGACGTTCTGCGGAGGAACTGCTGGAAATTAAATGATAACAAACTGAAACCGAACAAAATACTGACAACGCCAACGAATACGAAATTTTTACGATATATTTAGCCTCGTAATTACATTTTAATATCCGTGGATGAAAACAGATCGAAAAACGGATAAAAAACGAACAACGACGAAATTTACGCGCTCTTCATGCAACCGACAATCAAACGCGACAACAAAGACTACCTACACTCTTTTAAATATTTTCGAACCTAAATTTATAGTTTATGACGTTACGGGGAGTTCGGGTTGCGAAAACGGGTCTCGTAGGAACTTACGGGCCGTTCTAAATATAGAAAGCGGGCCTGTGGGCCTTGGGCCCAAGCCCAAAGCCCACTTAACCAACACTTAACCTAAGTATTTAAGGGTTGAAAACCCTAATAACCCTCATTTTTGGATAGCCGCTACCCTATCCCCTTTTCCCTCCCAAATCCATTTTCACCTGCAGTTTCAAGAACATACACACAAACACATGGATTTCAACTTTTCAAAAAAAAAAAAAACACATGGATTTCATTTTCTCTAAATCAAACCTACACACACACAGACCCTCCATCTCCATCTCTCCTTCCACCCCCTCTCCCATGAAAGAGATCCGGCGACCTGCACCGAGCCAGCGACGGCTGCAGGCGCCCTTTATCTCCGGCGGCTCACCCCACTTTCTCTTTCTTTATACGTCCACCACACCTACCTTCTCCCTAATCTGTCCGACGAACGGCCGACACCACCACCACCGCCGTCTGTGGCGGCGTGGAGATGAGACAGAGAGCGAGATCGAGGAATTAGAGAGTGTGATGCAGGAGAGAAAGAGGAGCCGACGATGTTGCCGGCGGTGCACGACGACAGCAGCGACGACGCCGACGGCGGCGACGGGCCGACGACGACCGTGGTGGTTGATTTCGACGGGTCACCGGTAAAACCCCTCTCCATTTTCTTATCTTCTGTGTTACCTGCTGAAGATTTGTAAAGATGATGATTCACATCAGATTCACGTTCGTGTTTCGGGTGTTTGTTCAGGTCAGTCACGGTTCAGATTTGGGTCGAAGGTGGTTCGAGTTCGGGTGTTACGGGTCTGACTCGGCTTTGGTTCAGCTGGTGGTTCAGCGTGTTCAAGATTCAAGTGTTTCAAGTGAGCTTCGGGTTTTGTTTGTTTCGTTTAGACTCATGTGCGGACTCAGGTTTCGGTCAGTTTTGATTTTGGGTCGGTCGACTGGTCAACAGGTTCGGGTCGGTCAACGACTTCGGGTCAGGTCCAGCGGCTTCGGGTCAGACTCAACTTCGGTTTCAATTGACTCGGTCAAACTCAGGTCAACAGTGAGTTTATTTTCACGTGAAAACGAGCTCTCGAACCGAATTGATTAAGGAGACGTTATAAATAAATTTAGTGGATTCGTATATTAGTCGTAGTTATAAAACTTGTTTTATTTCATACATATACATATATTGTTTAAATGTTTATGTTGAATTTTGAAAAATAACGACAACTTGTGTTGTCGGGGGCGTCCAAAAACAGAGGAAACTCTGCCTGTTTTTAGAGAAAATCCGTAAAAACAAAACGTGTTTTATTATAAAACAAAACTATCGGATTCAAATAATCTTTTATAAAAACGGATACAAATATATAATTACTTACGACAACATTTTACAACTTACAAAAACAACGATTCGGAAATTATATACAACAATAAATATAGTTATTTTAAACTTCAAAATTTCGACAATTCTTTTATAAAATCAATATAATTATTCATATTGTTTCAAATGCCGATAAGACAAATTCGTTTATACAAATGAATATAGTTTATATATTTATTTTAAATATCAAACAACACTAATTCTTTTTATAGAAATAAATATGGTTATATATTTATTTCAAACATTAAACCAATCGACGGTTCTTTTTATAATAAAAATATAACTATTATATTTATTTTAAAAGATCATAACTCGAAAACTTTACTAAAATAAATATAACACTTTATATTTATTTCAAAGGCCTAAACGACGTATACATATATTTTGACAAACATATACGAGACGCAAAATATAATACAAGTTTGTTATATATTATTTTCATATAAATATTATTTACGTACACATACGACATCTCAGGACGATATATTTATATATAAATATTTATATATTTTAAACCTCTCAAGAACTAAGTCTTTCCAAGACTTAGTTCGTTTATTGTCGAATTTTTGGAAGTATATTTATATACTTCCAAACGCGATTGTCTTTTTTCTATGTTTTTTACAGTTTTTGTATTTTTAAATGTTTTTTGTACTTTTACTACAATTATCTCCCGCTAAAGACCAAAACATTTAAAGAAAGATTGACAAACCAATGCAGATTGCTTCTTAACATCCTCTGCTTTGGATTCTCCATCAACGCCAACTATTTCTCCCCCTGGCGACAAAAGCCGCATACCGTTAGTTTCAAAAGATATTTAAAACGTGATTGATCAAACGGTTAAGTATGTAAGTCAGCTTTTTGTTCGTCGGTGTGGATTCACTAATCGGGTTCCGTTGAGAAAGAAATGTGATGCAGGTTTGAGAATGTTGGGTTCATGAGGAAATGAAGTCGAACTCCTTCTACTACAATGCCTTTCTCATGTTTAATTATCACCAATCATGTCTTTATCAAACTCTACATATGTCCATCCATTGTTTAGCATATAATTTCACATACTAACTTATAGTAGGCATTTCATCAAACACTTGGTGTGTGTAACTAATTCATGCATAGTCTTCCAAGTTCATAACATAAATCATCAAGTCTTCTTAGAGACCAACAAGTATCATTCATACATAGGCATCAACATAGCAAAATCTCAAGTTCATCCTACTCATTCATATTAAAGCATAAACCATCAAAAACCCTAAGTTCTTGAACATAGGTTCATTCATTAAAACTCCTAATTGAAATGATTAAATCATTATTAACACTAAATTAAGTGTCCCTAAAATCAAATCAACCATCCCATTCTTTCAATTTATCCAATTAAGGGAAATTTCTCAAACCCACCAAGAGCTTCATTCAAAAGATTCAAGAGATGATTTGGGTACTTACTTATTGCTTAGGAGATGATGAATAATTCCAAACTCATGGATCATCCATGCAAACATTCGAATTCCTTCTCTTCCCTTCTTCCTTGAATCACACAAGAACACACACACACTATGTGTGGGTGTGTCGATGCATACATCTACCCCAAATGGGGTTTCCCTTTTCTTTTTATGTTTTAATTAAAACACTTTCCCACTTATCCTCTTTTAGCCCTTGTAGTTTTGTTTGTTATTTGTTAGTCACAAAATTCCAGAATGCTTCTCAAGTTTCTCAAATAGGGTGGACTTCTGCTCGGATCCCTACCCTATCATTTAAATACTTGATATAATTTTTTGTAGTATAGAATATTAGATTTTAAAGAGTCCGACACCCACCGATTTAGATTTTGAATGTCCGTTTTCACTAAGTTTTTCTTTAAGCTTTGTCACTATTAAGATTCCTAATTGAACAACAAAATTATTTGATAATATGTTGGATTTTTTGTTAAGATAGTGATTTAAAACCAGGACAAGAAAACGATTAACGATATTCAACTATATTTTAGATATACCTTTATTAAACTAGTTGGAAAAATAGCTTTTAACAATAATTCTAAAACTTAAAATCAAACTAATTAAAGCCATCTAATTTACAATATATAAACAACAACAACCATACCCAGTATATCCCACAAATAGCAGAACTATTCGTAGGGTCTGGGGGAGGTGGGATGTAGGCAAACCTTTCCTCTATCCTACGAATAGAGAGGCTGCTTCCTGAGAGACCCCCGGCTCCAAAACAGCCAACAGGTAGATATATGAAAGATGGATAAGTAAATAGCGTAGCAGTAGTCAGATAGATCATTAGCATGCACACATAGGCATAGATACAAGAAAATCATCATATGTTAACCTACCTAAAGTGTAAAAGAAAAGTAACCCCCCTTCCCAAGGCAAAGCTAGGGCACGTCTATACCCTCACCTACAAGTCCTTAACCTTAATCCTACGTCTCCACGAACTCCTATCCTGAACCATGTCCTCAGAGAGGTGCAACTCTACCAAATCTTTCCTAAGTCTTTCATCCCAAGTCAACTTGGGCCTGCCTCTACCCCTTCTTCCTTCCACTGTTATGGTTTCCACAGCTCTAACTGGTTCTGTTAACTGCCTCATCTTCACATGCCCAAACCATCTCAATCTCCCCTCTTTTAACTTGTCTGATATACTAGCTACTCCTAACCAATCCCTATAAACCTCACTTCTTATTCGGTCTAACCTCGTGTGGCCACACATCCACCTCAACATTCTCATCTCCGCTACCTCCATCTTGCGCGCTTGAGGTGTTCTTCATAATGGTGTGATATCTTAAGCCTAGGGTGTTCTTCAAAAAATAATTTTTTTTTTTACTTTTAACCAAATTTTTTTTTATCTTTTGCAATTCAACCTCACAATATTTGACTTTTTACTTTTAACCCAAAAATTTCATCTTTTCCTATTTAACCTCACAACTTTTTTACTTTCAACTTTGGTCCCCTTTACCTTTCATCTTTCGCAAATTTTCGTTTTACCTTTGGTTCTAAATTTTGTGAGTTAACACGGCACAACGTGTGACAACCCGCAATTTCAGATTAATACTTTAACCTAACCACAGTTAACTTAGTCATACATTCGTAGCACAACATTTAACTATGGTTAGTTAAATGAATTTACATTGGTAATTCGGGGAATTACCGGAACACGCATACAAGTTAACTCTTGAACATTGGCGACTAACACGGATAATAATTATAAACGAATGGTTTATACGAAACTTGCTTTACATGGCAAATACGTGAATTACATGCTTTGATTGTAAATTACTAGATGATGTGTGCATTATGTGAAAAATTAGATAATTAAGGGTGTGTTATGAATATTTGGGAAGTTATAATAAAGCACAAAACCCTAAACATCCTTCACAAATCACTATACGGCAGTTTCTAGTCATTCTCTGAGCATCTCCAATCATTCCTGGCTTTCACACACAATCATCAATCCATCAAGAACAAACATTAGATTGAATCTAAGGTAAGTGTTTATGTTATATGTTGATTGATATTCTTGCAAACCCTAACAATCTAAACAATGGCCCTGTGTTTACTTGTTCATGCTTGAATGACTGAATGTGTGTTTGTGAATGAATTGTAACTGGTTATCAATATTAGGGATGCCATTGATGTGATAGAATTGCTAAACTGATGTTTTGATTTGTAATATTGTTGATGAGGGTTTTGATTTCGTACTGTAACTGTTACATTGAAAAGAAAACTGTGATTTGTGTTTGATTCTGTGTAGCTAGGGATTGGTCAGACTTTGTGAAGTGAGTTTATCATGTCCGAGTTTCCCATCATATGTGTCTGTCTATAAAAGTTCAGGGTTTGTAAAGTGTCGGGGTTTGCTAGAGTTAACATGTCTAAATTTAGTGATAAAACATGTATCAGGGTTTATAAATCATACATATAGTCCGAATTAAAATGGGAATGTTTAATCAGAGTTTGCAAGTTCAATGGGGATCCGAGTTTTCTTTCAAATGAACAAGTCCCAGTTTACCCATTTGTAGAATGATCAGAACTTGTTAAGAAAATGGAAAAAGATCCGAGTTTGGGTTAGCAATTTAGTCAGAGTTTGTTTCAACATATGGTCCGAACTTAGTGGATTGATGTGAGTCAGGATTTATCTTTTTATCTTTTTATTAAGGTCCGAACTTAATGCATACTCATGTTCAGGGTTTATTTTGGAGCTTATGGAAATGTCCGAACTTATGGATGTTATATTGGTCCGTATATAAATAGCGCATGGAGTCAGAGTTTATATCCTTAACATGGTAGTCCGAATTTACCTAGGTCCATGTTTTAGAGTTTAGTAAATTAACCAAGGTACATATAGTCAGTTTATTAATCAAGTATCCGAATTTGGGGCTATAAATCCTGAAGGTACTTTATGCGGAGGATGGTCAGAATTATTATTATATAAATACTCAATATTAAAGCATTCCGAACATATTCATTAGCTGGACAGTTCACGCATATTAAAGGAATCCGGATATGTATTCGATATTCAGGACTTGCGAATAATAATAATGATGATGATAGGGTCCGAACATAGGATTAAATATATGAACCATTCATAAATCCTGACCAACAAAGTAATATGGGTATTATGCGCATGGTCCGAATGTAAAGAAGTAAATGAATGCATGTTCAGGCTTAATGTGCATGTTCAGAATTTATACACAAGTGGGCCGGCTATACAAAATTGTTAGGCCTGTAAATTAAAATAAATAGTGACTTCAGAGTTTATGTTGAGCAATGTCCGAATTTTAGAAGGTTGTCCGTATATGTTCTGACACATGTATATTATAATAATGATCTAGAAACAGTCCGAATTAAGCACATGATCTGAATATGTTGAATTGTTTCTTTTTCTTCTCTCAGAAAATGTATTGAAGTGGATGGACTTCTGTGCCTTAATGGGCTGATTATATATGGTAGTTGGGCTAGGGCGATGTATTATGTAATATATATGAAGTTGTTTTTAGAATAGTGGAGGCTCTTGAATTAATGGCACCTTCATATTCTAATTACAAAAACATGGCAGTTTATTTTAACATCAATTATATTTAACTGGAACTTTCATGCACCGATGTCATCAACAAGGGATACATTTGTGTGTTACTGCATGTTAACTTGTGTCACACCCTGACTTTTGGGGAAGCGTAGTTATTTGGTGTGACTTCTTAATACCATAGCAATCAATCATAACAATGCTATATGATAAAACCAAAAGATTTTCATCCATTAATAAAGTTTAGAAAATACCACAATACCATTGTCTTGAAAACATTGACGCCAATTAGTTACAAACCATAACATGTTCAAATGAGTTCCCATGGACTCAACAAAAGACTTTAAATAATCCTGAGTTTAGAAACATGTATCCCGTCCAGGAATAGGATACATCTTTTAAACTCTACGACCACGGATGGCATCCTTTATTTAACACACAACTTGTAGACACATGCATACACCTGCCAGATCCGTTTAGTTCCCTGAAATACTTGTAGTTTGAAAAATCAACAAAAGTTGAGTGAGTTCATGTGTATATGTGTATGAGTAAACCTTTGAAATATGTCTGTATGTATGAAAGTCCCTGTTATGTAGCAATAAGGAAAAAGAGATCACCAATGGTTTGCAAGGCCATTGATATGTGTGAAGTGATGCAGGAAGACTCAAACCTAGCAGATTTGGTCGGTAAGACATAGTCACCTCATGGTCCACTCAGCGGACTCAGGAGTGGGGCTCGCTACACCCGAATAGATCTATCACTCATGTTCCTCGGTCCTACAACGAGGATTAATGGCCTTAAGTATCCGCCTACCCACTCACATGATCTAAGTAGTATGCCCTCCTTACGCTAACCATACCATGTATAAAAATGTCTGTATAATTGTAACATGTATTTCACCCCCGAAGTAATAAAACTGAAAACAGTTAAGAGAAAAGGGGGACATGAACTCACTGTATTGCGTCTTCAGTCTGTGTAACCCAAGTCTCCTCCGCAAACACGACTACCTACACCGTACTAATGTCTATTAGACGAACGGGCCGTGCCTTGCATTTGTATTTACGGGTTTGAGTTACGTTTCTTTGATATCATTCCAAATTATAACTTCTTGTTAAAATAATGATAATTATTTTAACTTACATTATATTTTTAGGTTATGAAATAACAGTTAGACAACTATTTCGTATTCATACTTCTCAAGTATTTTGTATGCGTATTTCCTTCCCAAGGATGGGGGGTATTTTATACATGTATTTTGTGATTTAACGTCTTGATATTATGTGCTCTTATGTCCCACTTTAGAAAAGTATATGATAACTTAGTTGTCAAAAATAATGTGTTTCCAAGAAAATAAATATTCGTCCCAAAATTTATATATTCTCCAAATATACTAGGAAAATATATTACAACTTTCTCAAGATAATATATTTTCTACTTGTCTAAAAATATGTTATACTTCGTGATAACATCATATTTTTCGTTATCCATCAAGAACATACTTGTTACGGTATTTTGTCAAGTTATATTATTTTTCTCTAAATAATATAACTAGTTCACACATCAAACAAATAATCACACAAACGTTTTCGTATAAAATATATTCTAAATATGTATTTATCCGCTTTTATTTAAGAAAACCCACCTTCGACACTTTGTATTTTGTAACAAAACCTATGGCGAAGTTTATTTTGAAAAACCAAAGTCTAGAACGTAATTGTAAACACTTGTTAGAAAATAATTTCCATGTGTTTATATTTTAGGAAATTTCGCCATAGTTTCCCCTAAAAATGGGGGTTCCCATGCTATTAATGCATATCGTTTTCTTTTTAAAATCATCACAATAATCATCAACCATCAATCTTCAAACAATTTTACATCACCAAGAGCAAAACCATATGCGTTTCATACTAATCATGAACTTGATACATCCCGAAAACGCGTAGTAACTTGGTACGACGTTTAGTGGCCTTAGTTACCTTCCGAGGTGTGTTTACTTCTTTAAAAATCATTTTCTTAAAAGAGTTAAGTGTTTACAACTTGTAAACAATTTTTACAAAAATTAACCTTTTGAATTCTTCTTGTAAATAAAATGTTCTCATACTTATTTTATTTCCAAAAAATGGTGTAAGTGTATGTAAAAGTTATGATCTTCTAAAAAGCGATTCTTGAACTTGGTTTATTTAGAAAAGTGCTTTGTAAAACTCGGATCTACATGATCCTCAACTTACTTTGTTTACTTATTTTTCAAGAAAATCATATTTATCAAGTTCATATTTAACAAGAAGGTGATTATTTCATGTATCATAAAATCACCTCCTAATCTAGTTAAATCATGTTTCTAAACATCCTTTAACTAGTTCCATATGGTGATTAACATTACATAACCAAGAATCAACATGCAATCAACAACATATTCACTACAATATCATACTAATAACATTTCATTATGTTTCATCTTTATGTAAAGCTTTATGCTCATGTTTCTTGTTTAAACCGTTTAGTGTTCTTGTGATATTCATCATACTACAACATTTAACTACTCAAAATAGAAGTGAACAAAGGTTAAACAAGGACTTACAACTAGCTCAAAGGCTAGGGAAGAACTCTAGTGAAAAAGATAGTGAAAATGGTGTGAGAAAGCAAGTAATGAAGTTCCTTGATGATCCACAAGCTATAATCTTCACAAAGCACCTCTTAACACATGTATGGAGCTTGAAAATGGAAGAATATGGTGGTGTTAAGGTGGTGATGATGGCGGTTATGGTGAGGGCCGAGAGGGAAGAAAGAGAGATGAGGGATGTGGAGTGAATCTTGAGAAGATATGTAATGATCTTTGATATCTAGGAACCATACTTATAAGGATTATCTTTCAAATATTATGTACATGATATCAAGTAACAATCAAGTAAGATATGATTCATATCTAGGAGGGTATGGTGTGGATTTTGGTGGGTTCCCATGGACCGTAAGTTCATATGGGGGGGGGGGTAAAATGAAACTTTTACATGGCAAGTAGGTTACTTATAATATCCAAGGAGATCTTTAGAGAATCCAAGGGAAATCCAAGAAAATCTAAACAAAATATTATGCAATCTAGGAGATTTAGTGAAGATTGAAGAAATATTGAGGTGGGCCATGCTTGTGATCGTAATATATGAGGGGGAGGGGGTCCAAGTGTAACTTTGATGGTAAATGATGTTAACTAGTTGGAGGTTGAGTGTAATATTTAGTGTATGATGTGTATGGCACCTTTTATAGTGTGTTGGGGTATTCGGGGACCATCACTAGTCCAAAAATAATAGAACAATGTTTCTGACAAAAGTTTGGTGTCCCGGGTAATGTCCGGTTGTTCGGTTAGATGCCTTTCCGTTAAAGTGTTAAGTTGTTCCGTATAGTGTCCTTTATGTACCTTTTTGTAACACAATTAATTCCCAACACTTAGGAAAGCATTCAGGACCATTTAGTAAATTTTCTGCATGTTACTAGCATATTTAAAATGCTGAATTTTGCTGAAAAATGCAGAATTCTGCACTTAAAGTGAGTTTTAGGCACTTCCCGGCACTTTATCTATCACCTAGTGACGCAGTTTTATGGTCTTCACTTCCCTACATACTATACTAGTGTAGTACTTTGTCCCTGACCCATACTGGGTCTCAAAACACTGTCTGTCTATGTACTGGCACTGTCAGTATATTTCTGAGTTATCCGCTCACTGTGCTAACTGTGCTTTGTGCATCAAGTATGTCACTAAAGTTTGTGTGTAACAAATGGTGTGACAGTATGAAATGTGATGCACATGTATGTATGATACAGAAATCAGAAAACAGTTTAAGTCATCAGTTGTAATTAAGCACAGTCATTTAAGCATAAATCAATATTAATTAATTGTACGGATGCATGCAAATTTGACGGTTGTCACATTCTCCCCCTGTTAAGAAAATGTCGTCCTCGAAATTTGTACTACCTTAACTCCTTAGGGTTTCATTATGCGTGTATGTATATGAATAATACCGAGGTAGATAATCACCAAACCGAATCAAACCTTATTCACATCAGGTAAGTTCAAGAATATATAACAACACGAATCCAATGGTTAAAAGGTATGTGCTTTTAGCATTTGGTGTCAAAGGTACAAGACGCATTGACGTATAGTCTAGTGTAATCCAGTTAACAGGGGTTCCACAAAAGGAGTTTTGACTAATAGGATTCTCAAACGATCGGTCACAGTATGCAACTTTCACAAACCATAGCATCCGCTATATGAACTCAAAATCAACAACTTGGAGGTGAAAATGACCCGTCAACTTTTGAATAAGTAAATGGTAAGGATTAGTGTGCTGACATTCTCGAATTGCGAAAATACACCGAATGAAGTACAAGCGAATCTGGTGTATCATTGTCTTAATTCGTAGTTGCATAAAAAATGTTTAAATGACAAGTCAAACAAAAGTATAAGTAGTTTTGTGTGAAACATTTGACTATGATTAGCACAAGCTAATGACACCACAAGGTGTCGTAATGACGTGATTCAATAATAGTGGTGACTGAACAAGTTCACCGTGCCTGAAATCAAATGAAAGTGTACTGAGACAATCTGAAGATTTGATTTACGCAATGTCGTAAAGTTTCCAGTTGAATACGGAACATCAAAGAGCCACTGTTTTTGATCGAAGGTGAGAAGTAGTGAGTACCGCAAGGCATTCGATTGATCATGAAAGAATCGTTAGGAGGTACATTGTGTTATGAAATGAATCTATGTACCATTGTCTTAACACACAACTGTGTTGAGACCTCTTTAATCGTGATAAACGAGATGGATTTAGAGCAAATAAATAATTTAAATCCGTGTATGAAGTGAGTAACCCAATTAGCATAAGCTTCAATTCTGTGAAAATATCACCGCAAGGTATCGAAACCAATCAAACGATTTAGTGGAGTCGTAGACCAACCGAATCTACTACGACTCGTAATGAAAGAATCTTTGCAAAAATATTTGAATATGATGCTCCCAATACATCACATGACGTTTTAAACTAAATATGCGAAATGGATAAGTTCAAGCAATTGAACTTAGTTTCAGTGTAACCCGACAATAAACGTATGTATCAACGAAGGAATCTCGGCATGGTAACAAAAATAAAACATGAATGTAACTTGAAATAAGTTTCAAGAAAGTGTGTTGACTTGATAGCAAAAGAGCCAACAATTACAATAACGTAGGTCATTCGAATCACAAACCAGTAATTAGATTTAGCAACATAATATTCGAACTTCAATTAAGTGTTTGAAATAAAGTCGCATGCGTAGCAAAAGGTGCATGCATAACATATAAGTTCTTAAGAATTGAAGCAATGTGTATTTGCTAAAATGGAGAAATGACCAAGTATCGAAGCAAATGTGTGTGTGTTCGCTCTCAGCGAAGGAAATTACCGCGATGCAACTACCATTGAGGGGAGTAGATATGCAAACATCTACTCGCTTGATGAGAAAGTGAAGATTTCGACAAAAGGAATTTGAACACTTTCTGTTTGGTTAACTGAAATAGCATATATGTCAGGATAGTGGTGTTTGCTTGGGTTAACAAATGTGGTTCCTAGGTAACAACCATTAAGAGTTTGGACCTGGGTTCCCAAAGACCCTAAATACATGTTTTCTAGATTCTCAGCGTTTCGTATTCTGTGTAAATCTGTTTTGTGCATTGGATAGGAAACACCATTTTCGTGTATGTTTAAAACAAGTTATTGTTCCATAATTTTCCCTCGGTATACTTTCTTCCTGAATTCACTGCTAACGACACTCGATCGTCGATTAGTCGTGAAATAGTAGTTGGATCCCCACAGTTAGTTAAGTAAGTAATTCGTTAATCCTTAGCAAGAGTCACCGACTCTCGTGGGTAAGCTCGTTCGGCTCCTGGTAGTTGATGCTCATTTGAAAATCAACGTCTTCCTTCTCGATGAGCAGAACTGGGGTTACCCAAAATGGGAAACTTGGTCTGTTATCTTCCTTCTCTATCAACTACTGAAGTTATACTGTCAATTCTTGCATATCCAAATGCGTAAGTTGCCAAGGTGCATTAATAGCAGGCGCTGCATCCGGAATCAAATTGATGCGAAATTCGACTTGTCGTGGGTGAGGCAAGTCTTTGGGGAAGATTTCAGGATATTCCCTTATCACAGGGACATCTTCGAGTCTTGGTTCTTAGGCTTCCTGTCCCCGACATGAGCCAAGAAAACAACACATCCTTTACGCAACAACTTTCGTGTCTTCCAGCAATTAGTAATTTGTAGGGGCGTATCCTGCTTCATGAGTCACGATCGTTCCTTTATTCGTCATCGGGATGCGGACATCAATCTCCGCTCGATCACTCGGCAATTAATCCATCCCAATTACCTCGTCGAAGTTTCCCAACTCAACTGGCAGCAGATCAAGCGTAAACTTACGCTTTCCGGGTTCTATCTTGCCGTTTCTAGTTACTGCGTTGGCTTCCACTAGCTTCACCTTAGCTAGTTCTTTCGAGTGCGGATTATCTAACTTGCTACTCAACCAAGTATACTCTCAAACTCTAGAGATGCGTAGCTAATATTTGCAACAGTTTCTAGCAGCACAGATGCATAACGTTGAGTTATATGGAACGTACTGATATCCACGCTTGAATTTCAGGCGTGCCTCCCTAGCTCCGGTGTTGAGCTTTCATTCTTGTGCTTGATTATTTTTAGGGCAATATTTTCTGAAATGCTTTTTGTTCCCACAGTTAAGGAAACCTTGAGCACATTTTTGTTTGTCACTCATCCTTCCTTGATAGTTGTCATCGTCGTTGTTTCCTCCGTGATTCTGGCTACCATCCTGGCCTCCATTTCTACGTTCAGTATCTTGCCTACAAGTTTCTTTAGGATGTCCCCTCTTGCCACAGTTATCACATTTCCCATATTTACATCACCCGACATGATAACGTAGACAATTGTCACACTTAGGCGGGATACCCATGTAGTCTTTTCCCTTTTTGGCCTTTTTCTTGTTACTCGCCCGAGTAACCTTCTTGAAATTTGCGAGCTTTCTCTTGTTGTCTCTAGATGACTCTACAGGAGTCTCCTTTTTCTCTTCCATAATAGAAAATTTTCCTAGTCTAACCGCTTCTTCAGTGAGCGCCACGCTTATGTCGATAGCCTCGGTGATCGTTGAAGGTTTAAATGTTGTTACCAGGCTTAAAATCTGAGGTGCCAATCCCCCTATGAAACGTTCGACTCTTTTAAACTCTGGTCCCACCAGGAGCGTAGCAACTTGTGATAAATCGTTAAATCTCTGCACGTACTCAGCTATCTTTGGTCCCTCCATTTTCAAGTTCCACAGTTCCGTCTCCAACTTCTGGACTTCTGCCCTCGAGCAATATCTCTTACGCATTAGTTCTTTCAGTTCATCCCACGTCAAAGCATATGCAGCGGTCTCGCCCATTGTCTGAACATGAAGGTTCCACCATGACAGAGCCCCATCTACAAATAGTCCAGCTATGTACGTGACCTGATGCCCTGGGGCACATTTGCTCAATCGTAAGACAGAATCCGTTTTCTCAACTCAGCGCACGAAGGCTAAGGCACCCCCAGTGCCGTAGAATTCTCGAGGTTTGTGGTCCAAGAACTGCTTGTAGGTGCAGCCTTCGCTGTGTTCGGAGCGAAGGGTCTCGTGCTGTGCAATGGCCTGTGAGATGCGCACTTGTAATTCTGCCGCTGTTGTTGGCGGAGGATTGTTGGTAGCGATGTTCCCTTGTATCGACATCTTCTAAGAAGAAGACTGGTTAGGTCAGGTTATATTTGTTCAGGGGATGCATATAGTTATTTCGAGGTCATATGTACATACATGTATTTGATTTTTATATCAGCCAATCAAGCAATAGCATAATCATAGCATAACCAAGTAATTTGGTAATTATGTTTAATGAGAGCATAGTAGAGAAGCACGTAGCATTATAATTATAGCACACACATATAGATCAATAACGTGCTTAACGAAGACATAGCGACTGAGCTTTCGTTGGTCATTGGCCACAAAGTATTGTCGCATGTTTTATGATGATTGGGCTCTCATTATTCTCCGACCACAATTGTATCGTCTTTCAAAATGTATCACATCAAGAGGGACACAGGGTCACCCTACCCTTGTCCAACAAGTATATCAGTGTATCAAAATCACGTAGTCTGAAGTGGTTTTTAAAAGTCTCCACAATCCCGGCTTATCATTAGTGTCTTTACCCAAATGTAATGCAATCCGCATAATCCAGAAACCAACTATACTGGTGACTGAGGTGAAGGAGGAAAGAAAAGTAAACTGTTAACATGCGTGAACTCCTCCTCTAGCTTGTATATATGCTGAAGTAATTAACTGATCTGCCGCTCGACAATAAAGAAACGAGCATCAAAAACCTGGGAAAGGCGTAATAGCAGCAGGCGAGCGCGCAAAAGGAATCTTTGATAAACGTGGAGGTCCAAAGTATACTGGCAATAGGGTGAAGGACGTGGTGTCAGCTCAAGCTCCAAAACTCTGCGACTCATATTCTCAAACTGTATCTGATGTTACAGGAGCACTCGTCCCGTATGTAGTCTCCATAATGTGAGGGATGATAAGGGTCTAAAATCAGCATAGCGTATTATAGGAACCATCAAAACGGCTCGTCCAGCGATGTAGAGGTGAATGTAGCAAACGATGCGGCCTGCGAGGTCGTAGAAAATGCTACTGTAGCAAAAGGGATCATTACGCGGGTGCTGACCTGGAGTACCTTCCCGGGGTGTGGGTATGTCTCGAAAGAAAGTGATAGGCATGTTGGCGCAAAGGATGTCGGTCTTCACAGGAGCAACATCAGCGGTCGTGGGTGCAAAATCAAACGTCTCAACCGATAAGGAGATCGTCAAGTGCAGGTACTGGGTCAGATATAAGGGGTGTAATGCCTGGTAAACCAAAGGAAACAGGGTCATGATCAAGTAAAGGTGCAGGTTCAGCAGGTGCAACATCAAGCTGACCCAAAAGGTGCAGAAGCTAGCTCAGGAGCAGGCTCTGGGTCATGTAACGGTGTGGTGCCTTGAGCAGGTGATAGTGCAGCAGTCATGTCATCGTCGTCTGCGTCAGTAGTAGAAAGTTGTAATCCGGCTGTCTGTATGGCTGCAGATGTCATAGACTCAAAGGAGTCTGAAATCGAATGCATGCTAGAATCAGAGGATAACTTGTTAACAGGGGTCTAAAAAAAAGTGAAATTAGTAACAACGTTCTCGTCTAACTTTCCATCATCATGGGTGTTATCAGAAGGACCATCAATAACATGTCAACGTCATCATCAACCATTCGTCGAGTAGTCAGCCTCTGGAAGGAATGTCCACAGGAGGCGCATTGTCGAGGATCGGAGCCATGGTGTGTTCACCATCGGGATGACCAGTGATGAGGTGGTCATGGACTGAAACTAGGATGACAAAAGATTCTTGTCAAGGAAGCCATCAGTAAGGGTAAATCGTCACCAAAGTCTGGTAGCGCGAACGGTTGAAAGTCGTCCTCGCCCTTGGTCAGTATGTCAGGGTCACTCTCAGTGTTTAGTGTAAACATCCTTGGCGCATGTGCAATTCTCATTATTTGTGGTGGTGGCCATAGGGTCATCACATCTGACAATTTCGCTTTTTAATCAAAGTGACATGTGTGCCGGTACATATTAGTCATAGCACATATAACCATAATGGTCACTAGCAATTAGCGTATGCAAATAAAAGTAATTTATCATGTAGTCATGTATTCACATTACTCTTCCTAGTCCTTCCCACCCAGCCTCTCAGTCTGAACTTCCTTGTCTCTCAGACTAACTCCCTGGTCTTTAAGACCAACTCCCTGGTCTCTAAGACCAATTCCCTGGTCTCTAAGACCAACTCCCCAGCCTCTAAGACTAAATCCCTAGTCTCTAAGACCAAACTTTCCCAGTCTCTAAGACTGATCCTCCCTCAGTCTCTAAGATTGAACCTCCCTCAGCCTCTAAGGCTGAACCTCCCAATCTCTAAGATTGAATCCCTCAGTCTCTAAGACTGAACCTCCCTCAGCCTCTAAGGCTGAACCTCCCTCAGCCTCTAAGGCTGAATTATAAATATAAATTTGGAAATGTGTATTTGTGCCTTTTGTTTGTAAAAATGTTTGTTCCCTGGATCTGGACGTTTAGTGTATGCAATGTAAAAATGTTTGAAAATGTTTTTCGTGAGAGCCTTGATGATCATAGTCTAGACTCGAGAAAGAATCCTAGTTCGCTATGATCGAGGCTCTGATTCCAAGCTGTCACACCCTGACTTTTGCGGAAGCGTGGTTATTTGGTGTGACTTCTTAATACCATAGCAATCAATCATAACAATGCTATATGATAAAACCAAAAGATTTTCATCCATTAATAAAGTTTAGAAAATACCCAATACCATTGTCTTGAAAACATTGACGCCAATTAGTTACAAACCATAACATGTTCAAATGAGTTCCCATGGACTCAACAAAAGACTTTAAATAATCCTGAGTTTAGAAACATGTATCCCGTCCAGGAATAGGATACATCTTTTAAACTCTACAACCACGGATGGCATCCTTAATTTAACACACAGCTTGTAGACACATGCATACACCTGCCAGATCCGTTTAGTTCCCTGAAATACATGTAGTTTGAAAAATCAACAAAAGTTGAGCGAGTTCATGTGTATATGTGTATGAGTAAACCTTTGAAATATGTCTGTATGTATGAAAGTCCCTGTTATGTAGCAATAAGGAAAAAGAGATCACCAATGGTTTGCAAGGCCATTGATATGTGTGAAGTGATGCAGGAAGACTCAAACCTAGCAGATTTCATCGGTAAGACATAGTCACCTCATGGTCCACTCAGCGGACTCAGGAGTGGGGCTCGCTACACCCGAATAGATCTATCACTCATGTTCCTCGGTCCTACAACGAGGATTAATGGCCTTAAGTATCCGCCTACCCACTCACATGATCTAAGTAGTATGCCCTCCTTACGCTAACCATACCATGTATAAAAATGTCTATATAATTGTAACATGTATTTCACCCCCGAAGTTATAAAATTGAAAACAGTTAAGAGAAAAGGGGGACATGAACTCACTGTATTGCGTCTTCAGTCCGTGTAACCCAAGTCTCCGCCGCAAACACGACTACCTACACCGTACTAATGTCTATTAGACAAACGGGCTGTGCCTTGCATTTGTATTTACGGGTTTGAGTTACGTTTCTTTGATATCATTCCAAATTATAACTTCTTGTTAAAATAATGATAATTATTTTAACTTACATTATGTTTTTAGGTTATGAAATAATAGTTAGACAACTATTTCGTATTCATACTTCTCAAGTATTTTGTATGCGTATTTCCTTCCCAAGGATGGGGGGTATTTTATACATGTATTTTGTGATTTAACGTCTTGATATTATGTGCTCTTATGTCCCACTTTAGAAAAGTATATGATAACTTAGTTGTCAAAAATAATGTGTTTCCAAGAAAATAAATATGCGTCCCAAAATTTATATATTCTCCAAATATACTAGGAAAATATATTACAACTTTCTCAAGATAATATATTTTCTACTTGTCTAAAAATATGTTATACTTCGTGATAACATCATATTTTTCGTTATCCATCAAGAACATACTTGTTACGGTATTTTGTCAAGTTATATTATTTTTCTCTAAATAATATAACTAGTTCACACATCAAACAAATAATCACACAAACGTTTTAGTATAAAATATATTCTAAATATGTATTTATCCGCTTTTATTTAAGAAAACCCACCTTCGACACTTTGTATTTTGTAACAAAACCTATGGCGAAGTTTATTTTGAAAAACCAAAGTCTAGAACGTAATTGTAAACACTTGTTAGAAAATAATTTCCAAGTGTTTATATTTTAGGAAATTTCGCCATAGTTTCCCCTAAAAACGGGGGTTCCCATGCTATTAAAGCATATCGTTTTCTTTTTAAAATCATCACAATAATCATCAATCATCAATCTTTAAACAATTTTACATCACCAAGAGCAAAACCATTTGCGTTTCATACTAATCATGAACTTGATACATCCCGAAAACGCGTAGTAACTTGGTACGACGTTTAGTGGCCTTAGTTACCTTCCGAGGTGTGTTTACTTCTTTAAAAATCATTTTCTTAAAAGAGTTAAGTGTTTACAACTTGTAAACAATTTTTACAAAAATTAACCTTTCGAATTCTTCTTGTAAATAAAATGTTCTCATACTTATTTTATTTCCAAAAAATGGTGTAAGTGTATGTAAAAGTTATGATCTTCTAAAAATCGATTCTTGAACTTGGTTTATTTAGAAAAGTCCTTTGTAAAACTCGGATCTACATGATCCTCAACTTACTTTCTTTACTTATTTTTCAAGAAAAACATTTTTATCAAGTTCATATTTAACTAGAAGGTGATTATTTCATGTATCATAAAATCACCTCCTAATCTAGTTAAATCATGTTTCTAAACATCCTTTAACTAGTTCCATATGGTGATTAACATTACATAACCAAGAATCAACATGCAATCAACAACATATTCACTACAATATCATACTAATAACATTTCATTATGTTTCATCTTTATGTAAAGCTTTATGCTCATGTTTCTTGTTTAAACCTTTTAGTGTTCTTGTGATATTCATCATACTACAACATTTAACTACTCAAAATAGAAGTGAACAAAGGTTAAACAAGGACTTACAACTAGCTCAAAGGCTAGGGAAGAACTCTAGTGAAAAAGATAGTGAAAATGGTGTGAGAAAGCAAGTAATGAAGTTCCTTGATGATCCACAAGCTATAATCTTCACAAAGCACCTCTTAACACATGTATGGAGCTTGAAAATGGAAGAATATGGTGGTGTTAATGTAACACCCCCGAAAACGGGTTTGGTAATCAAACTCCGTTAATACTAAAAGACGGGTATAGTACCGTTAGTAGTAAAAATAACCCGGTAAATATTTGGATTTAAATAAGAAATACTAATATTAAATACAAGCGAATCAAAGTTTTAAGGAATTGAGTTTATAAGAGCCCGAGTTAACGGGACTTAAAATAAAACGGGTTATAACTCTCGGGACCCACCAAGTAACAAGGAATATTAACCTAGTTAGTTAGTGTCTTGACATAATAGAACAAATATGGTTAAAATACCCTTTAAATAACTTGTGTAAAGTTGAGGGACTAAACATGGGCAAATGTAATGAAGTTTAATTAAATCAAAAATTAAAACACAAAACACACATACGTGTGTTGATGTCTGCGATTTCATCAGAGCCACAAGGAGCTCTCAAAACTCAACCCTAAACTCCAAGAAATTCATCAAATTGAAGGGGCAAATCAAGCCCGAATCGAAATCCAAGCATAGATTAGTGAGCACCTCAGTAAAGGGATCATGAGGTATGCGAAATTTTACTATGTGGTTCCATCTTAAATTTTAGATGAACTTGTGAGATTCGAATCTGAGCTTGCATGTTCGTTGTTTGGATGAAATTAGGGATGAAACTATGTCTAGGAGTAAACCCTAGTCATTTATTTGTTGAATTGATGTTCATGGTTGTGAATTCATGATCATACACTCATGTGTCAAGTGGGTTTTGTAGAATTATGCTAAACACTAGGATTATCTTTGTTAACCTAGTGTATTTGAGCTCCATGAAGAAAATCCAGAATTTTTGATATAAAAATTTGACATGAACATGTGGCATGATGCTTAAATCTTGGCTAAATAGTTAGTCAATAACTTGATTGTGAATTATATGAAATCATGCTCATTAGGTGTTTGATATAATGCCTAAGAGAAAAGAAATGTTGAAAATTCGGACTAAAAACGCATATTTGATTTGAGTGGCAAATTATGCGTATTATACTATAAGAGAGTTCTAAACATCTATGGTTGAACTCTATAGGCAAGGAAATCGGAACGTCAAGCGGACAAGCTAGTGGCGATACGCGTTTGTAGGGAACGCTTTGAAGGTACGTAACTACGGTTTCGTTACACTATGTTATTTATTTATCCTAGTTAGTTGTTTTGGAAATTAACCAAACAAGAAAGACCCGTTAAGTCACGGAAGTGACGAAGTGCTTAGACAAATAAAATAAGTCAAAACATGTGTTAGAAATAGAGTTTGGAAGTAAAATGACTATACGGTGTAAACCGGAGTTAGTCATATGGATAAGATGGTAATAAATATCATCTTATAGAGTTTTACGGTCATTTAAGACCAAACGGGTCAAAAGGTGAAATTATCACCCTTTGATAATATCGACTAATGGTTTGTTGAGTTATATGATTATAGGAATGAATATCAAATGGATATGTACATCGCTATTTCTTAGCGGCTACTAAGGCAAGGTATCGAAACAGGTCAAAATATTGATCCGAGTCAGGTATGTGTGTTTAAAATGTAGGCTAAGTGATTGGATTGGCTGAAAGTGCAATGAAGTCCTTTATGGTAAAGGACGGAGCTAAGTTGACAGAAATGCCCTTGATAGGCATATCGAGCAAACAACTTTAAAAGGTTGTTAGAAACGAGTTATTAGATTAAATGATTACTTGGACAAGCAAGTAAGCGTAGAGTTGATCTTCATGAGTCAAAGTCTTAAAAATGCGCAAATACCCATAACGGGTCAAAATAAGCACTTGAGCGTAAACGGGTTTTTATTATGTAAGAAACCCGTGATTTGAGATTAATATGATATAAGATGTGGAATTTATGAATTTCATGAGTTTAAAGAGCAAATAAACATGTTTGTTTGATAAAAATCGAACGGGTCAAAATTTGGAAAAAAGGGCAATAAGCCGAAGACTTAAAAGTCTGAAATTTTGTTAAACCGGATGTTGGATTTTAACTTCATAAGGTGGAGAATCAAATTACAATCACATAGGAAGAAACGGTAGGTCAAATGGACAAGCGGATTGAAAGATACGAAAGTTTTCGTGCCAAAAACGGCAAAATGGAAGGGGCTGATACAGGGGCCACCGTAACTTACGGTGCCCACCGTAAGTTACGGTGGGGGCTGAAGTTATTACGCCAGTTTACTCCTGCCTTACGGTGGGGGTACTCTTAAACAGGGGCCACCGTAACTTACGGTGCCCACCGTAAGTTACGGTGGAGGCCAGTTTCAAATTCTTGTTTTTGGAATCAAGAGATTTATGTTGGGATTTCTTTCCATTATCATTATCTTGCCTAGTACCGTTAATTAAACTATCAATACTAACATTTAAGCTGGTATTGATCATAGGTGAATGTCGAGAGTCCCGGATGAAGATCAAGCGTCGAGCAAGAACCGAACACACATAAAACGAAGCTTCCGCAATGTTGTTTCGTCGTTATTCTAAAACGGCGAATTAAATCACATTATGTTATATCACTATAAATTGTAAAAAGTTTTTAGCAAACCCGTATTTTCAATGTAATTGTGACTGTAATTATTTGATTATGGACTTAAATTATACGAAAAACGTAAAATAATAACAAGGGTGTCACAAGTTGGTATCAGAGCCTTTGTTTAAGAGATTCAAGTATGGTGGGAAAACTATGCTTGGACTTAAACCTTATGCTCTTGATAAAGATTGGTGTTCGGTTCAAGGCTTGATCGCAAATCCGGTAAGTACAAGTATGTCAATGATTTAGAATGATTAAAGTGTTGAGATCAACTTACAGGGTTATCGCGTAATACACGTTACCCCAGTCAAATCAATAAATGATAGATACAGTTAATGAATTACGTGCGTTGACACGTACAGTAAAAAGCCTTGTATTACAATACGGGCGTTTATTAATGTCGAAATTACTAAATTTTGTAAATGTTTAGCTGAAGGACAATCGCATCTGAAGATGACGAGAGTTGAACGAATTAGGGATATGACGGTGGAACGGTCCGAGGTATGACAAGCAGAGCATACTTATTTAGGAACTAAATCGTCTGACGATCGCGAACAAAGTTAGCGGCAAGAGAAGCCCGTTAGGACAAGCATTACCAGGTGCATGCTTTTAAATTAATCGCACAAGTAGTAATATGCAACTAACACGTAGGGGATAACGGTTGCATATATCTGATAAAACCTGAATAGGATATCTATTCAGGATGATGTTTCTAAGAAAAGTTTAATAGAAACATGTGTTATTCACGATGATGAATAACAAGGAAATAATTAGATTAGTTCATATGGAAACTTGGACGGGGGGTAATTATCCAAGTGGGAAACTCTCAATATAACGCTATTGAGTGAGGTAGAGATCACATTAACGAATGTGATTATATAATAGTTCGATAGAAAAGAAAAACATTTTATATGTTCGAATGTAAAACTAGTAAAACTAATGATTGTTGTTTTGCAATTAAATAAAGTTTTACTAAATGAAATTAGAAGTATGAAATAAATAGAGGCATTACTTACATAGGGGGTGATGTGAAAGCTATAAAAAGGTCATGTGTGTCATGTGCTGATCGCTTACTCTGGCCAAGTAAGCAGTGGCATATAATACCATGAACTTCTTGTAGCAGACACATCTACGTCCAATGTAGTAAGGGCGGGATGAATGGGACTAATTTTAAAGGTACCCAAATAAGCAAGACGTATGATAATAAACGTAGACGCAAGTCGGATGATAGAAGCGTATTACGTTAGAGTAAAGAGCCCGAGAGAAGGGACAAGGATCAAAGTAAGAGGAAATACAGACCAACTAATGAGAATGCTAAGGCATAAAGATAAAAATTTGACAGTCATAAGTGATGAAAATTCACACATACAATTCAAAGGGGTAGAATAAAAGAATAAAAGACTTGACTAAATAAAAGCAATGGATTTCGCTAAGACGATCAAATAAATTAAGATGATGTCTAAAACCATATAAGAATGGTTACTTGATGATGACTTTGGTAAAGATACCCGATAGATGGGTAGGATTTTGAAAGCATGCGTAAACCAAGAGACGGGTACGCGAAATAGAAAGTCAAAGGACTCGGATTAAGAATCATGACTAAAAGACGATGAGAATTTGCAAACAGAAATTTTTGATAACTATGTTCAACTATTCTAAAGTTTAACGGGTCGAATAAAGAATGAAGTTTGACGTTTGTGAGTAATGAAATCTCACACGAATAAATCAAACGAGATAAATAAAATATAAAAAGCTTGGTAGTGCAAGTAAGCGCAAACCGAATAATGGAAGCACGAAATAATAAAGAACCCGGGTAACGGGTCGTAGAGAAGTATAATTATGAACCGGGGAAACGGGAGCGTAGAACAAACCGACGTGTAAATGACGTAAAGAGTCATAAAGTCGGAAGATTAGTCCAAGAGTAAACGAACGAAGCTTTAGACTACGGTCAAGGCCAACTAAAGTTCAAAAAAAAAAAAAAATAAACAATTCCAAACATAATAAAAGATGCTTTGAAGCTATATATGTATATGTATATATACATTTGAATATAGACATGGATAAAAAAAATGATCTACGGGATCATCATGATCTACGGGATCCACCTAACCTTTAGAGCTGTAAACAATGGAAAGGTCTACGAGACTAAAACGACCCACGGGTCATGATTAGAAAGAAATTATAAGGACTTCGCCCTAAAGAGGTGAAAGTCTAATCAGGATAGCCCATAAGGCTAAGTGATAAAACCTACGGGTTAATTAGATAAAGCGAGGGAATTAGTTGAGAATCCCCGCATAAAACTAGGACTGTAAAAAGAATAAATTATGGACTGTCAATATCCATAATTCTGACAAAAGTTAAAGAGAAGATCCTAAAACTAAACATTGGTTTTAGTAAGAAATAACGTTTTTACAAATATAAATTCTTATAGGAATTTAAATAGTAAGCATGAGGGATACAAGTCTTGACACTAATAGGCGCAAGACGATATATTCGGAAAAGTGAAGTTTTCGAAAATGAAAGGTTGATATGAATTGAACATGATGTGACACGATCACGGTCAAGAAATGCAATGTGAGGTAGAATCACATTATAAACAAGCAAGCGGTAAAAGTAACTGGACTAATAAGTCTAGTTAGTGAGACCGGTTAAGGTTAGCAATTCAAATCAAGAAATTTGGTATGCTTGTAAGCGGTAGATTCGGTATAACTGAACCGAATAAATAAATTTGAAAACAACAGAATTTGTTGCTAAAAGTGAAAGATTTCACTAAAGACCTTTAAACAGGTCAAAGTAACGGATTCATAAAGAATTCGATAGTATATGAAAGCGATGGATATCGCTAAGTTAACTAAACTAGTGGAAATAACGAGATTACGTTATTTCAAGTTGCACTATGTCGTATGAGATATGTAGACAATTAGTGACCAAAAAGATGTTACCATACTTATCTGGTAATACTAACAATTGGTTAAAAGTATAAGTAATGTTTAAAAGATTTCTCGGATCAAATACATTGAGTTTAAACTCAATGAATTATGTAAGAAAAGGTTTCGAGGACGAAACCTCTCTAAGGGGGGTAGACTTGTAACACCCCGAAAACGGGTTTGGTAATCAAACTCCGTTAATACTAAAAGACGGGTAAAGTACCGTTAGTAGTAAAAATAACCCGGTAAATATTTGGATTTAAATAAGAAATCCTAATATTAAATACAAGCGAATCAAAGTTTTAAGGAATTGAGTTTATAAGAGCCCGAGTTAACGGGACTTAAAATAAAACGGGTTATAACTCCCGGGACCCACCAAGTAACTAGGAATATTAACCTAGTTAGTTAGTGTCTTGACATAATAGAACAAATATGGTTAAAATACCCTTTAAATAACTTGTGTAAAGTTGAGGGACTAAACATGGGCAAATGTAATGAAGTTTAATTAAATCAAAAATTAAAACACAAAACACACATACGTGTGTTGATGTCTGCGATTTCATCAGAGCCACAAGGAGCTCTCAAAACTCAACCCTAAACTTCAAGAAATTCATCAAATTAAAGGGGCCAATCAAGCCCGAATCGAAATCCAAGCATAGATTAGTGATCACTTCAGTAAAGGGATCATGAGGTATGCGAAATTTTACTATGTGGTTCCATCTTAAATTTTAGATGAACTTGTGAGATTCGAATCTGAGCTTGCATGTTCGTTGTTTGGATGAAATTAGGGATGAAACTATGTCTAGGAGTAAACCCAGTCATTTATTTGTTGAATTGATGTTCATGGTTGTGAATTCATGATCATACACTCATGTGTCAAGTGGGTTTTGTAGAATTATGCTAAACACTAAGATTATCTTTGTTAACCTAGTGTATTTGAGCTCCATGAAGAAAATCCAGAATTTTTGATATAAAAATTTGACATGAACATGTGACATGATGCTTAAATCTTGGCTAAATAGTTAGTCAATAACTTGATTGTGAATTATATGAAATCATGCTCATTAGGTGTTTGATATAATGCCTAAGAGAAAAGAAATGTTGAAAATTCGGACTAAAAACGCATATTTGATTTGAGTGGCAAATTATGCGTATTATACTATAAGAGAGTTCTAAACATCTATGGTTGAACTCTATAGGCAAGGAAATCGGAACGTCAAGCGGACAAGCTAGTGGCGATACGCGTTTGTAGGGAACGCTTTGAAGGTACGTAACTACGGTTTCGTTACACTACGTTATTTATTTATCCTAGTTAGTTGTTTTGGAAATTAACCAAACAAGAAAGACCCGTTAAGTCACGGAAGTGACGAAGTGCTTATACAAATAAAATAAGTCAAAACTTGTGTTAGAAATAGAGTTTGGAAGTAAAATGACTATACGGTGTAAACCGGAGTTAGTCATATGGATAAGATGGTAATAAATATCATCTTATAGAGTTTTACGGTCATTTAAGACCAAACGGGTCAAAAGGTGAAATTATCACCCTTTGATAATATCGACTAATGGTTTGTTGAGTTATATGATTATAGGAATGAATATCAAATGGATATGTACATCGCTATTTCTTAGCGGCTACTAAGGCAAGGTATCGAAACAGGTCAAAATATTGATCCGAGTCAGGTATGTGTGTTTAAAATGTAGGCTAAGTGATTGGATTGGCTGAAAGTGCAATGAAGTCCTTTATGGTAAAGGACGGAGCTAAGTTGACAGAAATGCCCTTGATAGGCATATCGAGCAAACAACTTTAAAAGGTTGTTAGAAACGAGTTATTAGATTAAATGATTACTTGGATAAGCAAGTAAGCGTAGAGTTGATCTTCATGAGTCAAAGTCTTAAAAATGCGCAAATACCCATAACGGGTCAAAATAAGCACTTGAGCGTAAACGGGTTTTTATTATGTAAGAAACCCGTGATTTGAGATTAATATGATATGAGATGTGGAATTTATGAATTTCATGAGTTTAAAGAGCAAATAAACATGTTTGTTTGATAAAAATCGAGCGGGTCAAAATTTGGAAAAAAGGGCAATAAGCCGAAGACTTAAAAGTCTGAAATTTTGTTAAACCGGATGTTGGATTTTAACTTCATAAGGTGGAGAATCAAATTACAATCACATAGGAAGAAACGGTAGGTCAAATGAACAAGCGGATTGAAAGATACGAAAGTTTTCGTGCCAAAAACGGCAAAATGGAAGGGGCTGATACAGGGGCCACCGTAACTTACGGTGCCCACCGTAAGTTACGGTGGGGGCTGAAGTCATTACGCCAGTTTACTCCTGCCTTACGGTGGGGGTACTTTTAAACAGGGGCCACCGTAACTTACGGTGCCCACCGTAAGTTACGGTGGAGGCCAGTTTCAAATTCTTGTTTTTGGAATCAAGAGATTTATGTTGGGATTTCTTTCCATTATCATTATCTTGCCTAGTACCGTTAATTAAACTATCAATACTAACATTTAAGCTGGTATTGATCATAGGTGAATGTCGAGAGTCCCGGATGAAGATCAAGCGTCGAGCAAGAACCGAACACACATAAAACGAAGCTTCCGCAATGTTGTTTCGTCGTTATTCTAAAACGGCGAATTAAATCACATTATGTTATATCACTATAAATTGTAAAATGTTTTTAGCAAACCCGTATTTTCAATGTAATTGTGACTGTAATTATTTGATTATGGACTTAAATTATACGAAAAACGTAAAATAATAACAAGGGTGTCACAGTTAAGGGGGGTGACGGTGGCAGTTATGGTGAGGGCCGAGAGGGAAGAAAGAGAGATGAGGGATGTGGAGTGAATCTTGAGAAGATATGTAATGATCTTTGATATCTAGGAACCATACTTATAAGGATTATCTTTCAAATATTATGTACATGATATCAAGTAACAATCAAGTAAGATATGATTCATATCTAGGAGGGTATGGTGTGGATTTTGGTGGGGTCCCATGGACCGTAAGTTCATATGGGGGGGGGGGGGGGGTAAAATGAAACTTTTACATGGCAAGTAGGTTACTTATAATATCCAAGGAGATCTTTAGAGAATCCAAGGGAAATCCAAGAAAATCTAAACAAAATATTATGCAATCTAGGAGATTTAGTGAAGATTGAAGAAATCTTGAGGTGGGCCATGCTTGTGATCGTAATATATGAGGGGGGGGGGTCCAAGTGTAACTTTGATGGTAAATGATGTTAACTAGTTGGAGGTTAAGTGTAATATTTAGTGTATGATGTGTATGGCACCTTTTATAGTGTGTTGGGGTATTCGGGGACCATCACTAGTCCAAAAATAATAGAACAATGTATCTGACAAAAGTTTGGTGTCCCGGGTAATGTCCGGTTATTCGGTTAGATGCCGTTCGTTAAAGTGTTAAGTTGTTCCGTATAGTGTCCTTTATGTAACACAATTTATTCCTAACACTTAGGAAAGCATTCAGGACCATTTAGTAAATTTTCTGAATGTTACTAGCATATTTAAAATGCTGAATTTTGCTGAAAAATGCAGAATTCTGCACTTAAAGTGAGTTTTAGGCACTTCCCGGCACTTTATCTATCACCTAGTGATGCAGTTTTATGGTCCTCACTTCCCTACATACTATACTAGTGTAGTACTTTGTCCCTGACCCATACTGGGTCTCAAAACACTATCTGTCTATGTACTGGCACTGTCAGTATATTTCTGAGTTATCCGCTCACTGTGCTAACTGTGCTTTGTGCATCAAGTATGTCACTAAAGTTTGTGTGTAACAAATGGTGTGACAGTATGAAATGTGATGCACATGTATGTATGATACAGAAATCAGAAAACAGTTTAAGTCATCAGTTGTAATTAAGCACAGCCATTTAAGCATAAATCAATATTAATTAATTGTACGGATGCATGCAAATTTGACGGTTGTCACAACTTGTTAGTCTGATCAGACTTAAACGCATGGTTGTTTGGACGTTAGGGTATTGCATAACCCTATAAACGCATACTTATATTTTCTATACATTAGGTCGCGTGTAATGGACCTAACACTTATTTAACGCATAGAAGCACATTATTACAAACCGAGCAAACTAAGGTGAGTTCACTACTCTTTTACAAGCATGCATCCCGGGGGGACAAACAAACAAACTACTATTCCTGGGAGGAATACCTTTTAAACTATTATTTCTGGGAGGAATACTTTTTATATATGTTGTAGTTTAAATTCGATGTCGGTTAATAAACTTAAACTCTATCACGAAAGTCCCTACTTACATACTGAGCTAGTTGCCTAGGAGGCAACTGGGTATTAGTTGATAGCGCTATTAGACCTGACAAACCTCACACCATGCTAGGAGCTGGGCGTGAACTAATGACCTTAAACACTTTGATCAATGATGATAGACATTGATGAGGGCACCAAAAACAGAACAGTCAATCGGTGCCAAGTTTATTATTCGTAACATGTCTTTAAACTAAACACTTACATGATTTACGTTAAACAAAACTGTGAACTCGCCAACTTTATATTGCACACTTTTTCTGCATGCTTGCAGGTCGTTAGATACATCATGTGTCACACCCTCAAATTCCACTAGCGGGGTACTACCGCGAGGCGTGTGACTGCCCAAGATCAAGCCACCAATCATATTGAACATTTAATATAGATAACATAATACCATCACTAATATGATCAGTGACATAACATTTGAAGTCTAAAACATAGTTTAAGTAATTAAAGTTTAAAACATAGTAAATATCTAGCGGAAGCATTAGGTACATAAATCCATAAGATAGCTTAAAACGTAAGTTTTCAAAATAGGAATCCGATAATGGATTCTAGACGACTACACTCCTCCAGGCAAAAGCTCCAGCGCAGCATCTACGGACCTGCAAGCATGCAGTAGTATGTCAACATAAAGTTGGCGAGTTAACGGGTTTAAAAGGGTTACTTGTTTTATCCAAAAACATCAGTTTATTTAGTTACCGGATGTAAAACACGTCATGGGGAGCTACCCCATTATGTAAGCTACTAAACTGTGTGGTACCGAAACTGCAACTGTAGTGCTGATTGCCCAAGGTTAATATCTATCATCATTAATAGGTTATAAGGCCATACTGGTTCACATCCGTCCTCAACAGGCTCGGTGTGAGGTTTGTCAAACCTAACAGCGCTATCAACTAATATCCCGTTCGCCATGCCAGGCGACTGATCGGTATAAGTATCGGGGACTTCATGATAGAGTTCCGTTTAGTATGCTAAGACATGAATTATGAGTATATGCTTAATCTCTATTCCGTTCCCCCGGAATATTAGGTTCCCAATCTACCGAGAATACATGCTTAGTGTATTAGTGTGAACTCACCTTTGATTGCTCGGTTGATAGAGTATTTATCCTAAGTTGGTTAACCTCGTCCTATTAAGGTTACCAATCAATAGGATCGTATGTATGATTCACACGTATTTATCACGTAGTGTACAGTTAACAGCTAGTGTATGTCACATCAACCATGTATGTATTCTCAACATCATACAGTATAAAGGTTCAACAAATAGTTGGTAACAGTGTTTGTGTGTGCGGGTTAAATAAGATTTGGGCTCAACAAGTGTGCGGCCCAACATAAAAGAATGTGCAACCTATTCACAACAAGCCCAATCGTCACACTCTGCGGCCCACTCTGGAGTGTGCGGTCATGCATATATGTGTTGTACGTTGTGCATTGGTGTCTTGTAACAGAGGGTGTGCGACTAAGCTTTGCTCCTCTTGTACCTTGTGCATTAGGGGTCGTACACTTGGGAGTGTCCGACCCTTAGAAGTGTGTGGTGTGCATTAGGCTGTTGTGCTATACACAGTTTATGTTGTACTTTCATATAAACAGTTTCAAATAAGCAAAGAATCAACAAATTTCCTTTCAAACTTGTGATTTCAACAAACAGTTTCTATTTCAATATTTCAAACCGAAACAAACCAAGTTTACAATGCCTACAACATTTAATCTCAAAATCTAGCATCCTTATCATCGAGCACAACAGAATTCGTGTACCAGTTATCATCATTATCATCATAACGGTTTATACTCATCAAAATATGTCTAAATCCCTAGCCTTTTTATCATCGTCCATTAACAAAGCATACCTCCTAAGATCTAGTGAAAACAGTGTGCACATGAAATTATTCCCAAACATAGTCATTCAAGAATCATCATCAACACTTACATCAAATCACAAAATCAGAACAGTTAGTTATATGAATCAGAACAATGAACTGTTTTAAAATGTTGGCTAATCAAACTCACCATAACACTCTAGATCTTTGTTATTTTGTAACATACAAGCCTTACATTATTCCATCACATCTTCATGTGTGCATCAAAGAATCATCAAGATAAACACAGGTTTCATAAATTTGAAAACAAGGTATCACAAACACTTTTTAGAAGCAAACAGAGGAGAATCATCATAGCAAAAACATTTCTTTTACACAATCATTTGCAAGAAGAACATGGACATCAAAACACAAAAGTTTACTAACCTTTAAATCAAGAGAATAGGTAGGAGAAGAAGAAGAGTGTGCGAGTTAAGAGAGGAGAGGAGAGATCTTTGGAAGCTTTCAAGAAAAGAAGATGAATTTGCTGCTGATGTTGTTCGAATCCTTCAAGGAATGTTGCAGAGAATTTGATTGACCTTTCTAGGAAAAGTTTCTACAAAGGGAGAGAGATAAAGGTATGCATAAAGGTATGCGGCGGCCGGGGAGAGGAATGTTTTTGGGAAAGGTGTAGGGTTTTAGATAAGATGGGTTTATATAGTCCCACATAAGACACCGCACATTCAGCAATGGGATCCAGCTGTCAAATGTTACCGCACACTTGTGTAATGTACATGTGTGCGGTCCTGAATGCATAAGGGGTGTGCGGACAAATGAGAAGCCCACACTTGATATATGTGTGTGGTCCAGGAGAGTAGATCTTGGGTTGATACATGGGCTCAGCCAATCGTAGGCCCACACTGAGAATTGTGCGACTAGGAACCGTGTATGCGGTTGCACACACTGTGCGGTTGGATTGTTATTAACGATATTTTAACTCTAAACATTTGTACACTCATGTATATTTAAATTAAATCTAAACATCCAACTACTTATATAGATTTCAATATTAGTATCAATCTTCATATTAATCTACATAATTACAACGTAACGGTACGAGGTGAGACATGCGAGTTGTCACATCATGCTTTGGAACTTGCAGTTTGAGGAGCGAGGAATGTTATGGGGCGTGTTTCTTGATGAATAGTTAATGTTATTGTCACACCCCAACCGATGGCGGAAACATGGGGCGCGGCACTGAGCGAAACAGATTGTCCAGGAGAATCCATAACAACTATTAGTTATAATATATTAAAGGTTCATGTCCCATACCACAAACATATAAAATAAAAACAGTTATTACAGACATTGTTCTCGAAGACAAATATCCATTCCGACAACTCAGATTTTATTTAGTTTGTTTCTAGACTCTTCCTACTTGATTCCACATAGCAAGCAAGCATCCTAAGCACCCGTCACATACGTTGAAATAAAGTCAATACACATAGTGTAAAGGTGAGCATACAAGTTTGATAGTAATAATAGAGTTTGAAATCATTTACGCATAACCAGCATGTAACATGTACAAAGTGAAGGCAAGTAGACTATCGACAGAGAAATATGCACAGACATGACTGCGAGTTGTAGAATGCGCAACACATATCCCCACTGGGACACGTGAAGTAAAGCCCTTAACAACCCCTGTCCACGACAGGTGCTGAGTCCAAACTATAGTACTATCGTTTCTAAGGTGTCAGGCAACAATCACCGTGTTAACATAACACACAAGCATTCATCGAATAACACGTAACATGCAATAACGGTCAGCGTATAAATAGTGTTTGCGTTGTGTGTCTATTGTGATTTAGAATAAGTAACGTATGTAACACCCAAAAGTGCGTAAAGCAAAAAGGGTTCGAGTATACTCACAGATAGCGTTTAACAAGTAAACACTCTCTTGGATTGAAGGGAGCGCTGAGAGATTAGCCTGAACAGTTAACGATAACATAAGCGATGAACGACGCATAAAATGGTGAAAAGTGGCTAAGTGTCGAGTGGCAACCCGATCGGATGGCTATCCGATCGGTTAACCATTCGATCGGATGTCAATCCGTTCGGATGGTCATCCGATCGGATTGCCATTCGATTGGATTGACATTTGTTTGGCAAGGATGTGTTTGTGTATGATGGCTTTGAAGTTTTCGTTGTAGCATTTTGAAAACAGAGAAGTATCTCTACCATTCAGGTCGTCAATCGAACGGTCGTTCGATCGGATAGCGATCCGATTAGCAGGACACTCAGTGAGAACAAGTTCACAGCAGGATTGTCACTCGATCGGATGGCAACCCGTTAGTTACCGATGATCTTTGAAAATTATGAAGATGTTTAAGTGTCGAAGTTCCAAATGTCAGATAATCGGATGGTTATCCGATCGGATGGCAACCCGTTCAACGTTCAGAGCTTTGCAAGTTTGAAAAATGTTAAGTGTTGGAAGCAAGTACCATTTGATCGGATAGCAGTTTGGTCGGATGGCAATCCGATCGGATGGCTATCCGATCGAACGACAATCCGTCCCAACGAACCTGATCGTCTTGGACTTTATTATTTTTGAAAGTTTTGCAGTTTGATTGAGACGTTATGATAACGTGCTAAACAACGGAACCTCGGCAAGTCCCAAGTCGTTTGATCGAACAGGAACCACCCTAATCCGACCAGTTGACTGTTCCTTGACGGTTGTTCATGTTTATCCCGAGATCGGTAGTCTCGTTGATAGGATCCAGATCTCAACCCGACACATCACTAGAGAGGAGTAGAAGGTCTGAATGAGCTCCGATTCTATCGGTTTTGAGTGCATTGAGTGTAAAAGAGTTGAAAGAAAGTTGGAAAACCATCTTTCAATCCTTTAACCATGGAAATGTTTAGATCTATGCAAAATCGTTGTGAAATCATGTGGAAATCCTTCAGATCTGAGTTATTCTTGGTGGAATGAGGTCAAGACTTGAAGTTCATAAGAACTCCATGATGACATCACCCTAGAACACCTCAAATCCGTTGATTTCACGGTTAAAAGTTGAGATTTAAAGGTGAAAATGGTGAAGAAGTGTGTGTAGATCATAGAAGTACAAGATTTAGGTTGAAAACTTACAAGAATCACGAGAAATGGAGAGAAAGAAGGCCTTGAGTGAGTTGGTCGAGTGAGAGAGCTGTCACATCACTACAGGAGGGTATTTATAGGTTTCCAAAAAGGGAAAGGAGGGGCAAGTGTCGAATAGGATGCACCTCGATCGGATAGCGCCTCGATCGGATGGCAATCCGATCGGATGGCCATTCGATCGATTGGCCATTCGATTGGGTGGCTCCGACGAGTTACGTTTTGGTGTTTCGTTTCCTGCGTTGAGCGTTGCGAGGCGTTTAAGCGAGTGTCGATCATGCGATGCGATAGATTGACAATAGTCACACAAATACTATATCTAACATACAATCATCAGTTAATTAACTTGCGTTTAGCGTTTGCGATTAAATTGCGTTGCGATAGAGTTGCGATTGCGTTTTGATTTATCACCACAAACATAAAGTAAACATGCACAAGTAACACATCAGTAACACACACACGTAAAACAGTATTCAGAATCTATCAATCAAGGCGCGAATGCGATTGCTATGCAATTAGCGATAAAGCGATAAAACATGCGATAAACATCAATTAAATCTCGATTATTAATAGACACTCCACATAATACAACTAAAGTGATAAAATAAAAAGATTCGATTACAAGTCAAAGAAGTCAAATCAGTAATTGAGCAAGGAGTGACAGATCGCAATTAGCAATCTTTTCTTCCTTTGACTTCAATCTTGACTTTAACTTTGACTTTCGTAACACGGGGTGTTACAGTTATACTTTTTAAACAATTTGGTTTCCTATGATTATAACAGTTACAATTGCTTCCGCTGAACGTAAACTTGTTAAAACGTTATTTATGAAATGCACTTTTCATGTTGGACATGATGATTGTGTTAATATTATTTACTGTTAGTTCGACATGATTAGTGGCTAGATCCTGATACGTCACACTCCTCGCGGTGAAATCCGCATGTGGTATTTTGGGGATGTGACATAACGTGCTTGCGTAGTTCAACGTTTTTACGTTTCGTTCGAAATATTACGAGTTAACACGACGTAACATGCGTGAGTGGTTCAACGTTTTTACGTCTATTTTTCCCGTTTGATAGCTCCATCGCAACGTGGGAGTCCTAGATCGATTTAGTTATTTTTTTCTAAATTTTACTTTTCAGTCTAATTTCTTCGCATTCATACGCTGCAACTTCAGTGTTGTTGGTCACTGACGATGGTGTGACATTGGTGCTATTTATTACAGTTTCACATCCCTGCCGCAACGCGAGATGCTTAATACTGGTTAATAATTTTCTAACATAATATTAAGTGATTAATATGAATATACTTATTATCTATCATAATATAAAGTGATGAACATGAATATACTTAAAATAAATAATAATTTTATGAGAACATCACGTATGGTTAAAACATCGTTTTCATCAAATAATAACTAGCACCAATGTTATTATATTATATATAGCAAACACAGCCACATGCTCACATGTATATAGGGTGGGGACACTGCTTTGCGCTTTAAATTAGTGTTGGTTTGAATATTTGGCTATTTATATCTCGTTTGCTGCATTTTTATTTAGCGTGTCTTCTTGTACGGTAGTTTTCTAGAGGTATGTGACACTTCTTATTACGGATGTAAACGTGCCTCTCGAGTTTATTAAGCAAAATTTTCACTACCGTCGGAGCGTCACCGGAGAGTCAAGAGGCAACGAAGGTTACCCCTTCTATCACTGTAGGTCCCCCTGCACTAACAAAAAATCAGGGATGTTCTCTTAAATACAATTAAGTTTTAATATCTTATTTATTCGTCGTCAAAAACCATTTAAAAGTACTTTGGGTTATAGAAAGAATTTGGATCCTATACAATATAAATATAATTACAGTTTTTTAAATGCAATTCAAACTGGTTTGAAAAAAGACAACCACTGTTAGTACGTACTAATTAACATTGGTGCCTTGTAATGATTCAAGAGGGCATACTACATAAACTTGGTATAAAGTTCGAGAATAGGTTAGGTTGTTCGAAAACGGAGAAAATCTACACATATATAGGGTGACGCATAATGTGTGGGACTACAAATTTCACCTATTATATGAAGAGTTAAAGATCATTCGATGTAGCAGGGCCGGTCCGTAGGGGATGCGGGTTGGGCGACGGCATAAGGCCACCCTCCGAGGGCTCAATTTTTTTTTTAATTTTGTATAGAATTTACGTTGTATGAGATAGAATATATATGCACTGAATCGAAAGGTAACATAAATTAGTTCTTGTACTAGTGGTTACTGCATTACTTAAACAAGGAGATGCCGGTTCTAATCTTGACATCTCCAAATTCTTTATTTTAGCCCGTATTTTTTGGGTTTTTTTTGTTAGTGGCATTTAATGCTTAATTTTGTCAACTGCATCTTTTCTTTTAATTAATAAATTACTTCTTAAACCTAGCTAAAAATCACTATTTAAATTACATCCACATAAACTTTAGTGATTAATGAGTTTATATTAAATGGAGATTTTTGAATGAGACCCAAATTTTTTATCTCATACAGGGCCAAAAAAAAATTATGATTTTCGAAGACGGCCCTGCAATGTAGCATGATGTGTATGTAAAGCGTTAGCAGGGCCGGTCCGTAGGGGATGCGGGTTGGGCGACGGCATAAGGCCACCCTCCGAGGGCTCAATTTTTTTTTAATTTTGTATAGAATTTACGTTGTATGAGATAGAATATATATGCACTGAATCGAAAGGTAACATAAATTAGTTCTTGTACTAGTGGTTACTGCATTGCTTAAACAAGGAGATGCCGGTTCTAATCTTGACATCTCCAAATTCTTTATTTTAGCCCGTATTTTTTGGGTTTTTTTTTTGTTAGTGGCATTTAATGCTTAATTTTGTCAACTGCATCTTTTCTTTTAATTAATAAATTACTTCTTAAACCTAGCTAAAAATCACTATTTAAATTACATCCACATAAACTTTAGTGATTAATGAGTTTATATTAAATGGAGATTTTTGAATGAGGCCCAAATTTTTTATCTCACACAGGGCCAAAATTTTTTTATGATTTTCGAAGACGGCCCTGCAATGTAGCTTGATGGTGAGCCTTTTTTCTATATATATATATTGTAAACTAGGTTAGAACCTTGTGTATTACACGGGTTGAATAAATGTAATTTTATATATTAAATAATAAAAAGTTATACATTTATGAAACCCGCATATTGTACGGGTTAAATAAATGTAATTTTATATATCAAATAATAAAAAAAAAGTTATATCTTTAAAAACCATGTGTATTACATAGATTAAATAAATGTAATTTTATACACTAAATACTAAAAACGTCGTATCCTTAAAAACCCGTGTATAATCGGGTTGAATAAATCTACCAAATGATAAAAAATTACATCCTTAAAAACCCCTTATATTACACATGTTGAATAGATCTAAAAAGAGTTATATTTTTAAAAACCATGTGTATTACACAGATTAAATAAATGTAATTTTGTATATTAAATACTAAAAACGTCGTATCTTTAAAAAACATGTGTATAGTCGGGTTGAAAAATCTACCAAATAATAAAAAAATTATATCCTTAAAACCCCCGTTAAAAAACCCGTGTATAGTCGGGTTGAAAAATCTACCAAATAATAATAAAAAAGTATATCCTTAAAAACCCTGTGTATTACACGTGTTGAATAAATCTAATTTTACATAGCAAATGATAAAAAAAGTTATATCTTTAAAAACTTCGTGTATTACACGGGTTATATAAATGTAACTTTGTATAGTAAATAATAAAAGTTAAATTTTTAAAAACCTCGCGTTTTACACTAGTTGAATAAATATAATTTTGTATACCAGATTATAAAAAAAGTTATATTTTTAATAATTTAGGATAACATTTAACATTAATTTATTATTTATATATTTAATATAAGATAAGTAGGAAAGAGATGTATTTGTTTTAAAAATATATTAAATTAACAATTTAGATTTGAGGATAATATTTAATTAAAATATGATAAGATTTAATATTAATTTATTATTTATTTAGTTAATTAATATAAGATAAGTATATATTTGAGGACGCCTTCAATGAATGACACGTGTCCAAAAGTTGGTTTCTTTTATTATATGTACTAGCGGTAAGACCCGTGTGCAAACACCGGTCGTTTCTTAGAAAACCATGCATAACAAATATAAACGATGAGTATAGTTATATTTATATAGACTTATAAATAAAATAAATAAATAAGTCAGTCAGTAAATACTTAAAGTTTAGAGTATAAAAACTTAAAGTTTAGATTGTGCTGAGTCTTGTTTTTCTACCGTAAATGTCTGAAGAACCATTTTATTGATGTAATCTTCTTGAGCCTTGTCTTCTTTTGTTAATTCATCCATCTGCTTTTCTTTCCTTCTTTGATAAAGGATGCTAGCATGTGGAGTAGTGGGTCTCCTGATTGGTAATTTTTGTTGTTTGACTGGAACCACTGCTTCCGGATAATCAGGCTTTTTAGGAGCAGTGGGATCTCTCTTCCTTAACTCTTCCAACTTTTTGTAGGTAGCAAACACCTTTTCTTCTCTCCACCTTGTAACCTGGTTCCTTGATCCATAATCAGCAGTTATCAGCTCTTCTTTCATTCTTTTCAGTTTCAAGGTCCTTTCAGGTACATTTTTCTTGTAATTGGCCCAAACTGGAGGAGTTTGCTTTACCTTGTCTTGAATCATCTTTTGAATTCTGGCTGTCTCCTCTTGCAGTTCACTGATGGTCCATTCTTTGTATTGATACTTTTCTCCCCTGTACTTCTTGTATGCCATTATGTATTCAAGATAGTCATTTCTCATGCTTTCATCATCTTTTTCTGATAATTTCTGACAAAGGAATTTTGAGAACTGCTCTAAAGTTCTAACTTTGGTGAGCAGGTATTGATAATTTCTTTGAATCTCTTTGTCAGACTTTCCCTTTATATCTCTTTTAGATATATCATCTGCTTGTTGGGCCTTTATTTTGAGATATTCTTCTATATTTCTTGGCAAAGGATAACCTTGAACAGATGGGAGTTCCCACTTTTCAGGATCATCTTCAGAGTAGAGGGATTTGATTTCCTCCTTGACTGCTGGAAGATCTAGAGGATATTGTACTCATGTAGAGACAATGGCAGTGTTTTGATTGAAGGGTTGAACTGAAGATAATGGAACAGGGTTTGGAATGGTGACAAGATACAGTTGTTGTGTAGATGTTAGAGTTGGGGAAGTGTCATCTTCCAGTACAATGTTTGTTATCTTTCTCCTTTTGTGCTTTGGAGAAGTTGGTGGTGTATTTGTGGGTTGAGTGTCAGTGATTGAAATAGTGGGTATCTGACTAACAGCTGTTGAAACAACTGGTGTTTCAACCACTGTGGTCACTACAACAGTTGATGTGTCAACTGTTGTTTTCTGCTTTTTGGCAGTTGATTTTTGTGGTGGTGATATTGTTTTTGGTATGACAGTGGATTGAGTATGGGTTGATGTAGTAGTGATGGCAGTTGTTGAGATAACATATGTTGAAACAACTGAAGTACCAACAATTGTTGATACAACATGTGTTTTAACATCTATTGGTTGGACGTTTGATGAGACGAACTTTTGGGGATTTGAGGAGTTTGTTTGGTGGTTTTGGAAGGTGTGGTTTTGGGTTGGCTTACTTTTCTGGTAGGATGTCTTCTTTTAGGTTTAGAAGTATCCTGCTCTTCTTTTTCCATCAAAACTTTCTTCTCCGCCTCAAACCTTTTAGACCCTTTCATGTTTGTCTTTAATGTTGCAAATGCATTTTGAGCCTCATCAATCTTTTTGGAACCATCTGGCCTTGGGATTTCTACCACAAGTTTGGACATTCGGTCTGGTGGCATGTATAAACCATCTTCTTTTCCCTTCTTCCCTTTAGTTTTCTCCACCTTTTTGACATCATCAGGATTTTCAACATAGATGATTGAAGGAGGAGCAGTGCCAGTAGTTTGAAGCAGATGAGCTTTAATGGCTTTGATATCTGCTTGAGTATCTTTGTACCTAGCTTCCATAACATTTCTGACCATTTGAAGTTGAACTTCATGCTGTTGATCTGCATATTCTCTTTGTTTGTGAAACAGAGGTTGAAACAGATGCCATAGCTCAGCAGTGGATGGAGCAGATGTTGCAGATGGTGAAGCAGTGGATTTAGCCTTTTGAGCTTGTAACAACTGTTGCAACATAGTTTTGATTTCTGCAACAGATGTGTCAAGTTTATCAACCCTCTCCGTCAATTCTTTGTAGTTTTAACCATCACCCAAGTTAATGGGATCATCTGATTTCCCACCAGTGGTAGTTGTATCAGTGGTTAACTTAGGAAAAGTTTCCCAAAAATCATCCACTGATTCCCCTTGTTCTCGGTACTGGGGACTTCTTTCTTCAGCAGAGCTTACCATCTTAAGGTCACCAGTGTATAATGTAAACACACCAGTGGACACTATGTTTCCCAAAGAAGAAATTGCCTTCAAGGGAGTCTCACTATTGAAACTATTGTCCAGGTGTAAACCAGTGGGTTCAACACCTGTAGTAGCTGCTCCACTTGAACTACTGACAGGAATTACTTGTAATTCCTGCAGTGTAGCCTCCTCAACTGTTGGTGGGTTAGCAGAGATAGAGACACCAGACTCAGTCACTTGTTGTGGTATATTCTCATTAACAGGTGATTGAGAAGAACTGATTTTTATCTGAGCTATATCAAGTGCATCCAACAGAGGTATCATTGATTGTGGTGTTCCTGTTGATACAACCTGATCCTTTTGAGAGGATGCAGGAGGAGTTTTAGGCTCAGGTTGAGATCTTTCTTCCATCTGCTGTGAGAAAGTAGCAGCAGTGGTTTCAAGTGACTTTTGTGTTGTCACAGGTGTTACCTCTGGGATCTCGTCTTCCAGAGTCACCTTTTTGGTGGGTTTGGGGGGCTTTTGGATAGTTTTCTTTTTGGTATTTTTGGTGATTTTTGGTGTGGGTTTAACAGATGGGGTTGTGCTTCTGTGATCACCAGGAGTAGTGGGCTCAACAGCAGGGGCCTAAGGAGCAGTTGTTGCTGCTAAATTCTGCTCAGGTACCTCTGTTTGGGTTTTTGAAGGTTTTGACAGTCTTGTGAATGTTTCAGAAGTTAGACTGTTTATTTGAACAGGATTTCCTTGGATAAGAACATGTGCATTATCCTTTGAAAATTTCTTTTGAAGATAAAACCTTAAAAACCTTGGAAACAATAAAAATGATTTTTTATTAACATTCTTAACCATATCATTGAAAATTTTCTGAGAGTAGTTAAAATTTTCTTCAGCCATGATAGCATAGCCCAGGTATTGGATTTTCAACGGTATTTCATTAAAAGCTGTTGTTTTATTTGACACACACATCAGGAGGGTATGGAATAAAAACCTAGGAGCAGGTGGAAAACTGCCCTTTTCTAAAGTATCCTTTTTCATTTCCTCTTCATACCCTCTCTCAATGAAATCAGTTTGGTACTCTGTTTTTGGGAAAGAGCTTTTACATGTAAGATCATTGATTTCAAAAACCTCTGAAATCGTTTGAGGTGTGATGACCATTGGAATTCCCCTTATTAATGAAGTAATAGCTAAGGTCTTTTTGTCCTTAGTTTCATGTAACACCCCGAAAACGGGTTTGGTAATCAAACCCCGTTAATACTAGATGACGGGTAAAGTACCGTTAGAGGTAAAAGCAAGCCGGTGAATATTAGGATTTTAATTAAATGAATCTAATATTAGATAAAAGCGGTATAAGGGCTTTTGAGGAAACAAAGTATACAGAAGACCCGAGATTAACGGGACTTAAAATAAAACGGGTTATGAACAAGATAAAGCAACTAGGAATAAATAACCTAGTTAGTCATAAGTCTTATAGTAATAAGGAAATTTGTTAAAATACACTATATGCAACTTGGGTAAAGTATAAGGGCCAAATGTGATAAACTTGAAACAAGCTTTAATAAAATGAAACATGAAACACCAAAACACACACCTTGAGTGTGTGTTTTGGTCGATAATTCTAGAGGAGCCAGGAGCCCTCATCTTCAAAACCCTAACAACCTAAAATTCAAGCAATTGGAAGGGCAAATCACACCCAAATTGAAATCCAAGCTTGGATTAGTGATCACCTCAGTGAAATGATCATAAGGTATGTGAAATTTCGTTGAATGATTCCAGTTGAAATTCTGAATCAATACTCGAAACTCGAAATTTATGATGCATGATAGTTGTTTGGATGAAATAGGAATGAGATAGTGATTAGGGATAAACCCTAGTCAATTACTTGTTGAAATTTTGTTTAATTCTTGAGAATTCACAATCACCATTGAAGGTGATAAGTGGGTTTTG